>CAJNOL010001109.1:29733-80576 GCA_905250125.1 Rotaria sordida | reverse complement strand
ACTGTTGATTAGATGTGTCATAAGTATTCCGCAAGAAGAGGCACAATGGGATGACTACTTTGTGTCTTTTATGAGATGATAGACATTGTCGCTATAAATGCTCTGACTGTATGTAAGGAAAAAGCTCTAATTGGAATACGAATAGAAGACAAGATATAAACGTTGCTTATTTCTTGAGGAATTAGAAATAGGTGTAACCTTTCATCTTTTTGATTTTCGCTCGAGAGTCTCGAACTTTTTACATAAGCATATCCCATACATGTAAAACTCGAATAGTCGTTATGACTATTCGACTATTAAACTATACGAACACAAACTAGATCATCACGACAAAAATCCTACAGATATACTGCGAATCCCATGGAACAGGAATAGTTGTAAAATTGTTAATAGTTGAAAAGTTGTTACAACTTACTGAGTTCTACACTACTGCATTTCTGATGATTACTTCTGTTTATCATTGTAATATTTTTGTGAGAGATAATTTGAATAGTTATTCGAAACTTAGTGTTTTCTTTTTTTTAATATAGCGAAATAAATCAGATCAACATTTATCTACTGGATGTCTTCAATTATCTGGTTTAGTTATTCGTGGTCATGCAATGCTTTCACATGAAGGTTTACCACCTGAACGTGAAACACTTGAATATGCATGGCAAATGGAAATTATACTTGGTAAAATATCAGCTCGTGTAACAACAATTCAAGTAATTTTTTTTTTAAATTTTTATTTTTTAAATCAAATTTTTTTGTTTTTTTGATTTTTATTAGATAGAAAAATTTATTTGTTTTCTGAAAAATTTTTATTTACAAATCATGGAAGATGAATATACACTTGTACGTTCACCTGTTATTGATAAAGCAAAATGGATTGAAAAACTTAAATATGATGTTCTTCGATTCAGTTTGGATTCAATTGATCTTAATCTTGTTGAAGTTGGTAATGCTCTTAATGTACAGGTAAAGAAAAAGCTATTAATTCAATATCTGTAAGAGTGAAATGTGAAACACGACGTAGTTACTGTTACAAATCATGAGAAGGCAAGGGGGAAAAACGGAATCTCACGGAAGCATAGAATCCGATGTAGAACAAGTTATATTAAAATCGTATGAAGCATCAATTGAATTAATTGAAAATTTAAGAATAGTAACATTGTTAAAAAACCATAAAATTTATAAGTTAGAAAAATTAAGTAAATTTATGTTTAATGAATTAAATTCAGAGTCAAGAGTATCTGATAATTTAACAGGAACAATAAATGTTGTTAAGGATATGACTTCAAAAGCAGATGATTATGAATATGAAACTAACAATGATGAAGACAACGATTATAATAACAGTAGTGATGAAGATGAGGATATTGTACCTGATAATGAACAAAATGCTGAACGTGTTCAATCTATAAAAAACAATATTTTCTGGAACATGTATCATAGATAAAACTAATTCTAATTTAGCAAACTCATATTTCAAAGTGAAAATTAATTACACGACGAAATTCTTACATATAAATAGTCAGAGTATCTCTATTGACTGAGAAAAATAATCATCTGTCAACCGGTAGCTTATCACGTCCTATGGAAGGAAACAAGTAAAATTAAATAAAAAAATGATTCGAACATTTCTGTCTATTGAAACATCAATTATATGATTATTGATATCAAAAAATTTTCATTAATAAAAGGATTTCACTAATGCAATTATATACTTAGACATCTGATAAGATAAATCGATCTGAATCTATTGATAGATAAATGAAGAGATTAGTTCGATCACAACGCTTCTAGTGAAGGTAATATGATCCTATGAACTACAACTCAGCAAACAAAAATAACAAATCATCAATGTATTAACCACAAAAGAATAGAATAAAGAAAAATGAAAAAAAAAAGATATCAGCATGGAAACCTGAAGGTGATACAGATGGAGTCCTTTGATAGCTTTAGAAGCGTATTGAAAATCTAGAGGAGTTTTAGGGAATCTTTTGAATCCAGAGGAATTCAGGATTTCGATTATTCCCCTTTGTGAGGAGGACACATTTCTTCTTAATCCTATAGAAACAGTTTATATACAATAACGAAACGTATTTGATATGAAGTTTTTTTACAAACAAGAGAAGAACAAAGATTTTTTTTTGTTTTTCGCCATTAAATAAGCATATGTTATTCTATTTAAATGATTAAAAAATACATATTTCATTATTTCTTAGGTTGCACCTATTCGTTTATGTATGTGTAATATGCATACAATATCTTGTAATGAAAGTTTAACATTAAAAATTGGTACAATTCAAATTCGACAATTATTACGTCTCTATCCAAGTTCATGGTTAGAAGCTGGTTCAATATATATACCTGAATTACGTATAAATGCTAAATTTGATTGTCATCCACCAACATCATCGAATGTAAATGAACAATTAGAATTTCTTCGTCGACATGATCAACATTCCCAACGACTTCATTTTCTTTATAATATTAAATCACAACAAACATTAAATTTACCATCAACAACAACAAATATAAAACGTCCATCAAATGTTGGTTTATCAACAAATTCAAATATATTATCATGTGCATGTTTAGGTGGTTCATCAAATTATTATACACTTGTACAAGGTGAACAATTTTTTAAAAATACATTTCGTCTTAGTGAACAATCATCATTTGGACGTTCATTATTTCGACCTGATTTATATGTTATACAATCACATTCAATATTTGAACATAAATATAATTGGAATATATATGAAAATATAACATTATCAAATGATGAATTAGATGATGAAGAAATTTTTTATCCATTTGATTTTTGTACACAATCAAAACAAATTAATGAACAACATAATCATTTAAATGATAATGAATTACGTCATAGTTTACCAGCAGATTTATATTCATTATCACGTACAAATTCAGCACGAAATACACAACATAAATCAATTATTGATCAAAATGAACGTAAACGTTCATCATCATCAATACCATTACATAATACAGGAGGTTTATCAACAACAACAACAACAACAACAACAATGACAAGTGATGATTATTTAACACCTGATGAACAATTATCATTACCACGTTCAAGTCAATCAAGTATTAATTCAACATTAAATAATACAAATAATATTATAGAATCATCATCTTTATCATCATTAACACTTATACAACATCAATCATCAACAAGATCATCATTTATACAATCAAATTCAATTGACGATAAAATTTTATTAACTGATTCATTACATTCATCAACATCATCGTCATCATCATCATCATCAGATTCTTTAACAGCTTTAGAAGAAATACTTCAAAGACAACAAGCAAGACATAGTTCAACATTTTTATCATCTCAAAAAGTAAATTAAATCATTCAATTAACAAATTTTAAAAATAAATTATCTACTCGCTAGTTTATTATAAATAAAACTTTAGAATAATAATGTCCAATGTGTTTACACCTATGGATAGAGATGAAACCAATACTCACTTATTCTTAAATTCGATCAAGTACTTACTATAAGAGTTCTAGTGATATCTTACAAGAATTTTATATTACGAGTAATAAGGGAATGATACCAAACTGTAATTCAATATTTGAACTCATATTAGATGTTTCAGAAACACTAGAAAAGTTTTTTGAAGATTTTCTGTTAGTGGACCTATGAAGTCGACTTATTGAATTTTCGAACTATTTTTAAGTATTTAATGAAAAATCAAATGATGAAATTTTGATCTGAGATTTAGCCTATACGAAAATAATGTTCATTTTTTGAGATATTGAATTTCTAGAAAATGATCTCTTGCCATAGCCATGCCGTAAAAATCGAGTTTTACTTGGAAATTCAATATCTCAATAAAGAAACTATCTTTTCGTATAGGCTAAATTGCAAGTCAAAATGCTATTATTTAATTTTTCAGTAAATACCTTAAAATGGATCGAAAATTCACTAAAATGATCATGAATAGACTTCAAAGGCCTATAAGTAGGAAGCCTATTAAGCTTGTTCTAGTCTTACCAAGACTTCCTTGTGTGTCTAATATTACAGTTCAGGCTGTTTCATCATTGGCGTAAGAGTTCTGAAACTATGATCTTGTAAGTTTTTATCATCTGATTGTTATGTCTAACGAGAGAACATTTCCAGATATCTCGCTTCGATTTCGTTCGTGTATATATCATTCGATAGGGGATCTCGAGTAGATAAAAATTCTAAAAGGATTGTTACCGATGGCTTTTTCTTCGGGAGTTGCGACCAGTTTTCTAATTTTCTCAGCGAAAAATTCCTAATTCATAGAGAGCCGAAATTTGTTTTGATGATAGTCTTATATATTCTGAAAGTTTCACAATTCAATCACTCTGTTTCTATCATCAAAACAAATTTCGACTCTCTATGAGTTAGGAATTTTTCTTTTGATTCTACTTTTCACTGAGAAAATCAGAAAATTGATCGTTACTCCCGAAGAAAAAGACGTCGATCAGAATCCTTTTAGGCTTTTTATCTACTCGAGATCTTCTATCGAATAATATATAAATGAACGAGACACTTGGTAGTATTCCCTCGTAAGTGAAATAATCAAATACTCAGATCATTCGAGATTCAGCAACTGACTTACATGATCTTGTAAAAAATCTCTTGAGACGTTTTACCGGTAGATTTTACAAAAAAAAAAAACATAATACGATATATTAAAATTCGAACGATCGATTGCATCGAAAATTAATTTCTATTCTCTTGAACTTTATCTAATCCTTCATAAACAATCTATCATTCTAGACTTCAGCAAAATCTAATTTGGTCTTGGTCTTAAAAAAAAAAAACTATTCCAGAATGGATTTGTATGATATCGAAAAACAATTCTTCAATATTCATTTTTCGATTTATTTAATTCATAGCCAGTATTTTTTAGGATTATCTTTGTACTAATGGATATGGTTTATAAGATATTAATTGTAATCTTTAGTTCCAATTGGAACAACTATTTTTCTCGTAGATCTGCACATCTCTAATCTGAACTCATAATTAAAATACATATATAATATTAAAAATTCATTCTTTTATTTAGGGTACATCATCATCAATGGAACATAATTCTATTCCTCAACCATCTTTACCTAGTTCTTCATGGATTAGTTTACGTAATCAAATGAAAATGCCTATACCAAAATCTACTCTTCTATGTACAACATATATTCGTTATTTATCTCATTATCATTCATCAACATGGTCAAATAAAGCAATATTTCCACCAAATATTCAACAAGATCAAAATGATTATCATCCAATACTTGATTTTAATTGTGTATCACAAGGTTTTTCATGTTCATTTTTATTTGATACTTCACCATCAACACAATCATTTACAACATCACAATCACGACAACAACAACAACAACAACAACAACAACAACAACAACAGCAACAACAACCACAACAGCAATTATCAACATCAACAGGAACAACAAATAATCGACCACGTTTATCACTTGCACCAACAATATCTCCAATAAGTTCATCAAACACAATAGCAACAGAAAAAGAAATATGTCTTCGATTTATTGGTACATTAAATATACTTTTAACACCACTTATGCTTGAATGTTTAACAACATATATTGAAAAATGGAAAACATATAATATTCATCCAATATCTGTTCTTGATAGTCTTCATATACAAGCTCAAACACAATCAAATCCTCCAATAACATCAATTGATTTATCATCAACAAAAATTTCTTTACAATTATCAAAAATAAATGTCTGTTTATTACAAGCTGGTTTAGCTGAAGATAATGTTCAATTAACAGAATTACGAACACCAGTTGATATTGTTACAATGTCATTATTTGCATTATCATGTAAACAAATACAAATGGAAACAATTTTATCTAAACATGATCAATCAACAGCTGGTGTTTTTAAAATTCAATCAATAACAGGACAATTTCGTCGTTTTGAAAATGATTTTTCTTCAATTGAAAATGTTAATATACATGCTATACAAACACAACGTTGTCGTTTACAATTTCGTTTATCAAATGATATTCAAACACATTTACCTATTGGAGATAAGAATAGAAAAAATTTTGGTTTTGTTATGAATGAATTTGGTTTACAACGTTTATGTTTTAAATTAATCAATAATGCAGCTAAACAACAACAACAAAGAAAATCAGTTTTACCAAATATGACACAAATTGATGAAACACAAACAACAAAAATTTCATCAAAACATAAATCAAAACGAAAACAATCAACTGAAGTAAATTAAAAAGATCAATCATGAGAATTAGATACCTTTTTTTCTTTGAATAAATGACTCGAATCAAACAGTCACGTGCAAGTCGTCGACACTGGAACACTGACGTCTGCGTTGGCTGCAACATAGAAACACTAATCCTTTCAAAATATGCCATTTTTTTGTAGCGGTGTGTTCAAATGCTTTAGCGACCATTGGCGCCAGTGTGCATCAACTACATTGAGTTGTTGACGTCAGCGATTACTAAAGTGAAACTGCACATCCTCTAGACTTGAGTTTCAGGTTTAGTCATACTTGAAATAGAATATCATCACTAAAGTTCGGATTCTGAGTACGGACAAAATATTTCGCACTCGATAGATTCTACTCCTGACAAAGAATAAATAAAATAGAAATCCAGAGATTTAAAATTTTCTACAATCAATATCATAGCGTAGATAAATTTTTCCGACGAAAATTCTCAAGATAACTATTATCCGTTTCAAAAAAGAATGGACTCGATTGTTTGTTGAATAACTTGGTAACTCTGATAGCTATCAAGCTTTCCTAGATATTCACCAGAAAATGAAGTTACAGAATTTCTATCTGAAAATTTGCTCATAGAATATCCTAAAAGTTTGAGTCAAAAATGATGTTACTTTCTCGAGATATTCAATTTTCAGAGTATTTTGATTCTCAAGAAGACTTCTATCCCCACTCATGCTCATTCTAATGGCAAAAGCTCGAGCTCGATAGCTATCAGCATTGCCGAGTTATTCAACAAACAATCGAGCCTATTCTTTTTAGAAACGGATAATAGATACGAAATGGTGAAAAGGAATCTCACTGTATGTTAATTGAAAACTGTATAATAGTAATTCCAAGTACGGCATCCTATTTGTGTCATTCTCATAATTTGTACAAAGACAATCGACATTCTTATATTGTCCTACGAAGGAAGGTTCTCAAGTGTGACGCGCCATTTTGAATCGGATCTATACGAAGTTTAAAAGGGTTCATCTTCATACGCTGTTCTTGTCGAGTTATGACAATTTTACTAAATTTTTGGCCTAGAGTACGATATATATGGGAAAATCGAATTACGGAAGTTTGCCCATAGAAAACACTCGTTTTTCTGATTTTTTCTTGCGACACATGATCGTCTTTTTTTGGATACTAAATATCTGCGGAATAAAACCTTTCTGTTAGAGTGAAATTTTTAGAACATTCTAAGGACCATGAGACTTATTGATAGGCACAATTTCAGTAAAACGGTCATAACTCGAAAAGGACAACATACGAACTTCATCTAGTCTCATTGAATCATTCGATTTACAACGGCATGTCATACTTGACGACCTCTTCCCTCGTTAGTTATATTATAAAAATAATCAAGTTTTTACGATCATTTATTCCAACATATATTTATTATTGAATAATTTTTTATTATTGAAAATTTAAATCATTCAAAACTAAATTTCTAAATATTTAGCCTTCAATAATTCCATCACCATCAACAAACATTCCACCAATTGCAACTTCTTCTTCAATCGTTCCATTATCATCTAATTCATTATCAAGTAGTATATTTGATGGATCAATTGATCATGTATGGATATCATTTCCTGAACCTCCACATCATACACATTCAACATCAAATTCATCAAAACGTTTACGTACAAATATAACAAATTCTACACAACAAATTCCAACACCAAAAAAACTTTTTTCATATACACGTTATGATTGGAATTTTCTTTCAACATTATCACCAACTGTTCTTGGTTGGTTTTGTGTTATAAATCGTATACAAGAACCAATAGAAAATTTTCTTCATAAACGTGAAAAACGTATTGATTCTATATTAGCTTATTTTCTTATTGAAACAAAACCTATATTAACATTATCACAAAGTAAATTATATGAATTATTTACACCAAAAACAAAATATCTTTTATCACATCCTGTTTGTCAAATTGTTAGTGAATTTCGTAAAAATTTTAATAAAAATACACAAATTAATATTAATTTACAATCAAATATTATTCCTGAATTAACAATACTTAAACAAGGTATACGTGAAGCATGTCGTGATTGGGTTCAAATAATAAAACAACAACCACATAAAACAATTATTCAACCACCATCATCAACAATAACAACATCACCTATAAATACTTTATTACCAATAAATAATAATGATCAAGAACAACTACCAACTGTTGCACGTGCATCAACAATGGTTGATCGTGTTCAACGTTTTATTGGACATGAATTTGTTACAACACATCCACGTCGTTCATTAATAACATCAAATAAACAACAAGATAATATAGAAAATTTTACAATAAATGGTACAAATATTCGACGACGTATGACAGTACAAAATCCTCGATCAAATATTAATAATAAAGATTCTATTATTGATATGGATCATAATGAACCATCATCATCAAATCGAGAACATCGACGTGCATCAAGTTTTCTAGGTAAAGCTCTTTTTTTTTTGTTGTTTTTGTTTGTTAGATCAAAAAAAACTAATAGTTTGTTTTTTCTTTCAAAAAAATTTATCAAAAATATTATTTTTCTTTTTTACAATGAGTAGCTGTTCGAGAAAGATTATCACACGGTAGGATTAATATTTAGAACCTGCTTTTTGTCATTTGCTTTTTTTTTTTTTTTTGGTTGAGAATATTGATTTAAAATTGAATGAGATATATTTATAATCAATATTTACTAAGTAGTAACTTGATATAATAAATGCATGAAAAGAAAGAATAGAACAAATTTTCTTTGGATTGTTTTTCCGTTCAATCAACATTATATTATCCATGTTGCGCACGTTTATGTTAACATTACTGCGGTATATATTGTGCGTTTTTCGCATGACAGACCGACATGTAACTTTCGTGCTCGAAAATGGCTTTCTTTTGCTTAGAAGTAATTGCATATTATCACTCACAAAATCGTTATTAAGAAAAAAAAGAAAGAATTTCATGGCAACTGTCGTTTGACCCCCATATTGAATCAACAGATAGATCTCAGTGAGATTAGCAAAAGTCTTGAATAGTTCATCCCCGTGCATAATTCAGTACCAAAAGCTCATGGAAACAAGCTGTTTTAGACTTTTATGAACCTCATTAAGACCTGCCCATAGCGGTAGATTCTTTTTAGAAGATATTGGAAAACTTCATATAGTTAAATCTCGTAACAAAACTTTTTTTTATGCCATTAGGTAGAGTATGTCAAAAAGTATATTTGAATCTATGAAAGGGCGACTTTCGGTTTTTTCGTTTAATGTTCACTTCTATGCACGCTGTGTGATACTCATAAGAATCGACGGTATACTGGTAGTAGATTGTGAGTCATAGGACAACTCTATCAAGTCGAATGATGATCAGAGGTTAGTCGACCATTTAAATATCAAACTACAGCTTGCTGATTGCCGGTCTACTGGTGGTTTTTGTACAGAGAAAATTACTTCAACGCGCAAATCTTTTTCTTTGAGTAACTTAAGGCATGCGAAAAGTTCTGGCTATGACGTTTAAAGGATCTATTTGGATAAGGAAATCTATTGAGAAATGAAAAACCAAATATATCATCTTGTAGAGCTTTTTGAGATGCGTCGAATGGTATATAGTAAATCTTGTTTTCATAGGCTCTTGAAGGATCTAGAGTCAGATGACTACACACCCACACTGACAAGATAACTGGAGATGCTACTAACTCGTCAAAAACTCATGGTTATCTATCAGTAAATTAACTCTAGCTCCTTTAAAGTCTTATGAAGACAGGATTTACTAGATGTCATTCGATGCACCTCAAAAAGCTCTACAACATCGGATATTTGCTTTTTCATTTCTCAATATGCCCTAAGTAGAATTCAAGTTAGATTGAAATAAAGTTTGTTTATCTTGTATCATTCTGATATACATAGTGAAATCAACCATTTTTACAGTTCTCGATGAATAGCTAATAAAGCATTCAAAATAAATTCAAGATGCAATGCTGCATCCTGATTCATTTTACTTTTTTATACATGAGTATTCTTATTGTTCTGTTTTTTTTTCTCTACTTATTATTAGCTATTGTTTGCACTTTTTATTATTATTATTACATACATATAATCATGAGCTAGTGAATACATATGTATCTAAATTCTTATAGTATCATCCAAAGGCCATGTAAATGTAGCATTTCAATCAGGTAAGATTTACTCATATGAATAAATTAAAGAAAATATTATTAATTAAATAAATCAATAAGTATATGCTAAATCTCATGCACATCAACTTGGCAAGGCGATATCTAAATGATTATTATTATTATTTTTGACCAATGTTGTATATGTATTTATTTAATATTTTAAAAACCAACAAATAGATGCATGTGCATGACCTTTTTTTTACGCTTCCTTTTTTTTTTTTTGTAACAAAACAAAATCAAATATTAAAATTAAAAATCTTAATTTGACTTTTATTTATTTATTTATTTATTTATTTTTTGTTTTGTAATATTCAAAGGTGATGCTATGCGACGTTTTGAACCAGCAGTTAATATTAATAATACAAATGGTTATAAACGTTTAAGTATGGGTCATGATGAATCTGATTTAGAATATAATACAAATAATATACAATTAAATGATAATAATCATCATGATGATACATATAATGAAACAATTTATTATACAGATATTGGATCAGAATTTACTGGTTCAATTGAACAATTATTTAAAATTTTACTTGAATATGCTGCTGTTGAATTATCTTTAACATCATCAATTGAACCATTATTTAAAAAATTAGGACAAAAAATTCTTGCATCAGCACAAATTAAACGATTTGATGTTAAAATTTTACCAAATGAACCAACAACAAATGAAATACAAACATTAATTAATCCATTATCATCATTATTATCACCATCAATAGTACAATGTCGTTTATCACATATACGTTCATCAAAATTAAATACATCAAATGAATTATCTATACTTTCAGTAACAAATTTAAATATTCAAAGTTTATGTAGACAATCTCTTGAACATGATCAATTACATTCAGCTAATGTTCAAGCTGGTATACGTGTACAACGTGTACAACAAGAAGTTAATTTATCATTTATACGTCTTGTTTATCAATTTTATACTGTTGTTGGTAATGCACTTGAATATACAGGTATTGATGAAATAACAAAATCAGATACAAATCCAATACAACAACAAAATGAATTAATAAATAATTCTTTACAAAAAAATAATATAAATGATTATTCTGAGAATGGTATTGAAAATTTAACTTTAAAAAATTATCTTCATATTAATTCAAATCATAATAATGAAAATTTAGATAATTCTGAAAGACAATGTTGGAAAAAATTACGTGAACTTGTTACAATATATGGTACATTACCTGAAATAAAACAAATACAACCATTATCTATATCAACAACATCAAGAAAACAACAACGTAGTGGTTCACAACCACCAAATGATAATTTATCACAACAAAATACAAATACAACATTAAAATATTTACAAAATCAAACACGTAATCAACAAATAAATTTAACAAATGAAACACTTTTATTATCATCATTTGGTTGGTTAATTATTGATGAAATATATTATGCTGCTTCATTAGGTGGTTTAAAAGTTGATGGTTGTATGGGAAAAGTTCAAGGAAGTATTAGTTTATCACAAAGACTTCGATCTTTACCATCAACAACTGGTAATCAAAATACAAAAAAGTAAGATGAAATTTATAAATATATTTAACCATCTTAGAAAAAAAATTTAGAAACAACGATTTTTTTTTATAATGTTAAGCGCATAGCTCCAATCCAAATAGTGATTTTAATAGCCAATGAAGTTTTCTATTCAATACATTTTATAGTAAGATTTCACAGATGAACAATGATGGCAAGGCTTCTAAAAAATTGAACATGGTATTTTTCAGGCTCTAGAAGGTTTTGTCAGAGCTATTTTTGAATGATACCATCTTAAAGAGCACAAAATTCTGAGCAAAATGAAGGGTCGTCGAGTTTTCTATGACCTTCTCGTGAAAAGTTACAAACATCACAAAAATTATGAAAAAAGCGTCTTTAGTCAATTTTTAAAAAAATTTTGTTTTTTCATGCTTTTTGTAACTTTTTATGAGAAGGTCATTGAAAACTCGGCGACCTCTCGTTTTGCTCAGAATGTTGTGCTCTTTAAGATGGCATCGTTCAAAAAATAGCTCTAGCAAAGTCTTCTAGAATCTGAAAAATACCGTGTTCGGATTTCTAGGAGCCTTACCATCATTGTTCATCTGTGAACTCTTGTTATAAAGTGTATTGGATAGAAAACTCTATTGGTTATTAAAATCACTATTTGTATTGGAGCTACGTGGTTAACATTAAGAAAAAAACCAAAAAATTCGTTGTTTTCAAACTTTTTTCCATCACTGTATTGTATTCTTCCAGAATAACCCAACAGAAGACTTTAGTTCTGTGACTAAGTCTATCACAGTTGGCGCGATCACAGACCTTGTTAATATCCGATCAAAGACCATGTATCGATAACATCTCGTTTTCATATCAGGAGTTTTTCGACATTCAGTATTTTTCATATATCTCAGCAGAGATCAATCGTATTATCGTGATTCTTGTTTTTAAAAGATGCATCGTGAAATGTTCTACAGAAACTGTAAGAACAAATCCCTATTGATTTGTTCTGATGGTATCTTCCATATTCAAAATGCATAGGTCAGATGATGATCCTATGTCCCCTGGTATTAAGTATTTGGAAGACATTTTTGTTTCGCAATAGGAACTTGCTTATACAAGTTTTGTAGAGCTGTTGACGGCGCATCTTTAAAAAAAAAAGAATTGAGACCATACGATTGATCTCTGCTGAGATATTTGAAAAATACTAAATGTCGCAAAACTACTGATACAGAGTGTCTCATAAGTAAGGTAATAGAGTTCTTTTTTTTCGATTTCTTTCTTATAGATCATCAGTTAGGTTTCATATTTATACTACAGATACTAGGTGATATAAGTAAAAGATCCAGCATATGAACAATATCTGAATGTAGTAATTTGTTCAAAAGCGTACAAAAAACTCTAAAATCTTCAAGTACTCCAAGATGTTACTATTACAGAAATGCGGATGTTACCAGTGGAATTATGTAAAGAGAGTTCACCACATAAACTACTTTCTCTATGACATTTCTGAAGAAGTAAATAAAAGAATGATTAAAAAAATGTGTTCAAAAATAGATAGAATAAATCATTCTTCGTATAATTAGCAACAGCAGCTACATCGTGTTTCACATTTCACCTTTGTTTTTTTTAATGTATTGAACCTGAAAGTTATAGTTCGTTCGAGTATTTATAAACTTTAACTCTATGAATAAAAATTTGCAAATCTTTTTAATTACAAGAAAAAAAAAATACTAAGTAGATAATCTCTATATTTATAAAACAATCTTCTTTTTTTTTCTCTTTAAATTCTCTATTATTTTATTTAGATATGATGGTTCATTAATAGTACAAATTGGTTCAACATCACTTTCTTTAAAAGAAACTCTATCAACTTCTACTGATAATCTTTCAATAATGAATCCTTCGAATATTAATCCAACATCTTCTAATATACCACCACCATCATCATCAACAACTCGACAAATATCAGTTCTTGATATAATCATTGGTAAATCACGAGCATTAACATCTCTACAAACTCGTGGTCTTAATTTAACATTAAGTGGTGTAACAAATATTGGTACTATAGCTATGGATGTACCATTACGACCACAAGAAGTTCATGATCTTGTTAATCGTGCTGGTCGTTTAATAACATCATATGTACAAGAATTTCTTCCTGATGATACACAACAAATATCACCAACACCATTAACAACAAATACAAATATTGAATTAAATAATACAAATTTAAATGATACAATTGAAGAATCAACTACACCAACACCATTAGAACGTATAACAACAAAAAAACGTCTTGATACACGTCGTAAAACTACAATAACATCAAATATTAATCCACGTCCATTAGAAACTCAACAAAGTATGTCATCATTATCAAAACAACCTATATTTGAAGTACATATAACAGCACATTGTCAAGGAATGACATTTTCAACAACACTTTTATCAACATTAAAAGCTCAATATAAAATTGGTATGGTTGAAGGTGTTGCTAATATTGGTGGTATGATATCACGTTTTACAGCTATTGTACATGAACATGCATTACATTTTTTAAATAATAATAATAATGATAAACAACAACCACCAACTGTTAGTTCTGATAATCATGTACGTATTGATTTTCCACAAATACGTTGTTATGGAAATTATTCTATACAACAAGAACAAGAAAATAAAATAAAAGGACATTTAAATCTTCGAACAAATATTGATTTACTTAAATTAACAATAACAGCTGATTTTCTTGCACAATTAGTTTTTGTTTCAAAAGTTATTATACATGAAATAAATGAAATTCTTTCAAAAGTTTCTGGTTTTGATCAATTTAATTTTAAAACAAATAAAAATTTACATTTATCATCATCATCATCATCAAGAACACAATTTATTAATAATAATTTAAATAATATTGAAAATGATTATGATTATGATGATGATGAACCAGAAAAAGATCAACAAACAACATCAACAACATTATTTACATATAAAATTGATATATCAATGAAAGGTTTTGAAGTTATTGGACAAACACCATCAAATACAATTGTTAAATTTGAAAATGGTGATAAAAAAATACCTATATTTATTAAATTAACTAATTATCATGAACAAAATTCTTCATTACTTTATAATAAACAATTAATTAATGCTTTATTATATATTAAACTTAGTTTAGGACAATTATTACATACAGGTGGTTTTCAAGATGCTGCATATTTTAAAACAAAATTACTTTTAAGAAATTCATTTCAAGTAAAATTTAATATTATTTTTAAAATAATTCAATTTTGCAAAAGATATTTTTTAATTTGATTGAAAAAATTCAAGAATAAAATTTATTGAAATCTATTAGTAAGACTATACTCTAGTGACATAACCAAGATTTGAATAGTTGGAAGGGGAAAGGTAGAACTTAACTAGTGTGGCTGAGTCCGCTTTGGTTACGCCACAAAGCATGAAAATGTATTGATTAACTATCGTTTTTTTTTTATTCATATTTGACACTTTTTATATTAGCATGCTTGTATTTACACTCTTCTATTAATAGTACTTCTTGTCTATATATTAGTGCTTCCTATTGAATATCAGGCATCAATTTGTATGAATATACTATGCTAAAATATATATCGAACAAAAATATGACTTAAATGCAAAGAGATTTATGATGAATAGTATCTATTTATGTTATGAACTGTTTAATTTGACAAAGACAGTTTGTTTTACTTTCTATTAGACATATGACTAATGTCCGCGTTAGAATTAAAGAGGGGTGGATGTAAGTTCAATAACTCGATAACGGCAACAGCTAGCGACCTGCGGTTTTCACCAATAGAGAGAGGAGACCGTGTCACGTCTTTTTCTTCAATAATGTATAAGATGAAATTCTTTTAAAACTAATCATAGTCGAAAAACATGTAAAAGAACCGATGAAAGTGACTTGCCAGCTAGATGAAATTTTGATTCTGACCGGTAATTTAAATAGAGGAACTTGAGATCTTTAGTTTAAGATACAATGCGCTCTCTTACTTTTTCTTATATATTCATCGAAATCTCAAGCTACCATGCTAAAAAGTGCAAAAAACTTGGTAAAAAATCAGCAAAATTTCGTATTATTTGCTCAACATTAGAGTGGAATAAGACAACCATTTGCATTGTATCTTGTGCTACAAATCTCAAGTTTCTCTATCTAAATCACACGTCAAAATCAAAATTTCATCTAGCTGGCAGGTCATTTTCATGGGTTCTTTTATATGTTTTTTGACTATGATTAGTTTTAAAAGAATTTCGTCTTATACATTATTGAAGAAAAGACGTGCCACGGTCTCCTCTCTCGATTGGTGAAAACCGCAGGTCGCTAGCTGTTGCCGTTATTGAACTTACATCCACCCCTCTTTAATTTTGGCGCGGACATTAATCATTCATATAAATATATACATGGAACCAGAGTGTAATCTATTGTGCTTCCCTATGGAAAAGAAAAGTTCCTTCAATAAAATCTTGATATTTTTCGATGTCCTGAACCCTAATGTTCGGGTTCGGCTTTCATTGTGACCATTTTCAGTCAATTAATAAAAAGAAATACCAGTAAGCCAAAAGAAAGGATTTCAGACTTGGCTATGGTAGATCTATACTCAGTGAAATAAATGGTTCGAAGATCTGCAGGCATACTAAAAAGAGTTAATATTCAAAAATACTCGAACCAGAGTTCAATGCATGCCTACTTAGAGTCCTTGGTATTAATAATATGATCACTAATATGGTATTTCTGTTTAGTAGCAGACTTGTTTCTGAAACTTCTAGGTAATAATGTCCATACGCAAAGAAATTTTCTTTCGATTGGTAAAATTAGAATTGACAAAGTTTTTCTTTACTAGAGTTATGAAGTTAAATATAGGCAAAGTATCGATACGAAACTACCCATACCTCTAGTATATTTGATAATTGAGATCCTGTGGAATGAAAACTTTTTCTCGTATAGTAAATGAAAATATAAAAAGTGGATTATATATTACTTTTTGAAAATTGTTCGACTATGTAAAACACTAAAGTCAAATATTAATTCCTTAGCTTTTTTCCCACCATCTTTTTGTGATTTCAACCTGTCTATGGATAATTTATCATTATGGCACTTAAATGAGTTTTGTTTGTTTTTTTTTTTGCTTATCATTGCTTTCTAAAGATCATATAGATTTAATTTCTATTATAATAATTCTTTTTAGTCTGATGATCCTGATAAAGAAGCTTATTTTATTCGTTTAACAAAACCAAGTTTCTATTGGCAACCTGGTGCTATTGATAAAGGTATATGATTTTATTTTCTTCAATTAAATCTAATTATTCTTGTTGTTGTTGTTTTGTTTTTGATAGGAATTCTTTTTTGGTTAAATTATAAAAATACATATGAACATTGGAATGAACAACGTGGTGCATTTACAACACCAACAAGTGATTCAACACGTTTACGTTCAATAGTTAATGTTCCAACATCTCCAATAACAACAAAAGAACTTAATATGATGTTTCAATTACATATTGTTGATTTAGGTATTGCAATACCACTTCAACAATATGATCCACCAACAAAATTAACAACAGATAATCTAGGAACACAATTAATAAATTCTCAACAATCAATATCAACATTAGATGAAAGTAGTGATTTTCTTGTATTTACACTTGATAAAACAACAATATCAGCATGTTCATGTGGTGCAATAATAAGTTCAGGTTCATTCGAAGGTTTTTGTTTTCGTTTTGCTGAAAATTTTCAACAAACAAATAAAAATTGGAAACCAACACGTTCATTATTATCATCAAATATTTTATTAAATGCATGTTGTGTACCAAGTGGACAATATTTAATGCATTCACGTGCAAAAAATATTCTTAATTCAAATAGTCCTAAATGGTTTTTAAATGTTCAATGGGATATGAAAGGTATTGATATAAATCTTGATTCAATTATTGGTAAACGTTTTTCACAATTAATACGTACAATAACATCAACACATTTAATTGAACCAATTGATCATTTAAATAATGATAATAATTTATCATTAAATTCAAATTTAATAAATACACATGATAATAATACAATGAATATTATTGAAAATATTGATCAAAGTGAAGATGATGAAAGAATTAAACGATTAGAATATGAACATTTAATATTAGGACATAAAATTGAAACATTAAAGTAAGATTAAATAGATATATTTAATTATTTATTTATTTATTTATTTATTTAAATTTAATAGACGATCTCAAGCTTCTGATGAAATATTAAAACCAGAATTAGCAAGATATGAATGGTTAGAAAAAGAATTATTACATACAGTCAAATCAGAAATACAACAAAAAATGAAAAAACAATCGAATAAGGTACTATTTAATATTTAGTGAGAAGCTATCAGAGATGTCCATGGTGGCAGGTTCTTTTTAGAAGACATTGTAAAATTTCATAGATTTGTACAGAAGTTAGGTCATCAGAGACCAGATGAATCTCATGGATTCATACCAATAGTTCTAGTTCAGTACAGTAATGGCAGGGATTTTTGAAAACCATCGCGATAGAGTTGGATTTTGGTCGTGGCAGATTCTTAGCCGCAATGGACATCTCATTTGGACTTATCTATTTAATACATTTTAACTGTATGAGAAGGAGAATCATAATTCTGAATAGGCAGTTGTCGCCTTCACCTGTCACATTCTCATTCTTACTCTCAACTTGTTTATATGAATGGAAAGTTCTTTAGAATGACATATACCAATGTTGCCTTGTTTTTTTTTATGTTTCACAACTGCGACGCATAATTCTTCCATCTTATTTGTAATTGGTCATATTCTAGCATCAAAACTTAGTCACAGAGCGATCTTTATGAGAATATATTTCATATTTCATTCTGCTACAGTCGATAGAGTATGATATTTGAATGTACCTTTTGTTTTTGGAATCAAAACAGAGACTAGAAGAATCACGAATTTAAATCTGACCTCAGATTCAAATTCTTCATCTATGATTATCCCTTTTGTTCAAGTTTTATGAAAAATAATCATTAACATAAGTATTAATAAAATGAAAATCTGCGTCGCAATTCGATCGTAGTCGAACATATGGATAAAATTCAATCATTGCCTCTTTTAATTGTACATTGCAATAGTGAAAACATCAAATATCTTTGCATGAGATTTAATTCATGTCAAACTGTTAGCATTAAATTAATTTTATAGTTTTAATTCTAATCTATATGTTATTTGTAACTATATCTCTGCAAAGTTCATGTTCAAAGGTTTTCGTTAACAATTGTTTTTTTCAACCTTGACTGCTATTCCCAATAGTAGAGCAAAAGTTTTTCTAACTAGAAGTTTCATTCCGAAAATAAAACAAAACTGTGTTCGATTTTGGGAATGTCTGAATTTCATGTGCCTGCTATCTAGTCATCGGTAATCTATGGTATAAAATTTTGAATAATTTTTCTAAACATTGAATAATATAAATACATGAGTTTATAGCCACCACAACAGCAGCAACAAATATTCACCACTCAACAACAAAATGAAATATACCGACGACAAAATCTAATAATGGTTTAAGTCTTTTTTTTCTTCAAATATTTATTCTAAATGTTGTATTCTATATGTATATGTATGTCTTATCCCATTTGCATCGGTTTTTTGTTTACAGAATTCCTTTACGTATGTTTTTTAGTCCCATGCATATAGTTATATTGTTATGCTTGATGTGAATCATTCGATTGATTTTTTTTCAAAAAAAACAAACAAACAAATAATCAATAAAATTTTTCTATTTATTTAGTCGGGTCATAATCGTGATCGAAATCGAATTGATTCACCAAATCATAAACGAACAAAATCACAAGACTATAATACAAATTCACGTCAATCACCGTAAGTTTTTCTTTTTGCAATTTTTCTTATTTTCACAATAGAATAAAATAATACACATATTGCTTTGTGTGTGTGTGTGTGTGCGTATACGTGATATTAGTGCGCCACGTTTTCCACTCCTATATGCAGCCACATTAGCTTCGTCATCTCATAAACATATTCGACGAATGTAAGACTTTATATTCAATGCTCAATAAGCTCGAATTTATTTATTTTTTTTCAAATGCTTGCTTACACATTATTGCTTTGCTTTCGTAGACAACATATTAAATCAAATTCTATTCATTCTAATTATAAAAAATTAACACAAGATATGAGATAATTGGAATGAAAAGAACAAACACAATTAATTATTAATCTAACAATAGATTTTTCTTTTTTTATAAATATTTTTCTTTTCTTTAGTTCGGACTTATTAATATATCCATCATTAATTCTTGAAGATGATACAGAAAATCGAACATCTAATTCAAATAGACGGTAAATATATTTGATGTTGAATTTTTTTTTTTTATCTAAACTTTTCTTTTGATATTTTAACACGATCTCTAAAATGAATATTGAGTTCATATGAGTAAAAGAAGATTAGATTCTTTAGTAAAGCAATATGAACTTGCATTGTATGGAAACTTATGTCAGAGACGTGCACCGCCCGCGCTGGGAGCGGCAGAGACGGTCCGTCCGCACCCTAATGGAAAACATGACTCATATTGAGACGGCCGCCTCGCTCGATGAAAAGGCTTTTGGTGCGGTGCCCGCCGCCGCTACCTGAAAGTTTACATCAGTTTTTCTGCCGTCCGCGTGGCGTTCTTTTAGGCGCGCTGCACATCTCTGATTTATGTAGCTTTATAGGACGAAAGTTAATTTCATATAGATTTTGATGATGTTGTATTCATTGTGTATATTTAGAGTGTGGGTATGTAGACTTATTTTGAATAGAAACATTTTGCTAAATCAAAAAACGTTGTTTATAGAGTCTAATTTTTGAATTTGTCTTTTGCGGAAATAAAAACTTAGGTGTTTTTGATTTTATTTATCAATTTTTTGGTCAAGAATTTTTCAGAAGTTTTTTGTTTGTTTTAAGCAAACAACAGAAAATTCAAATATTGAACTCCCTATGATTAGCAACAACAACTACATCGCGTCGGAATTGTATTAATAGTCTTTTTTTTTTGTTATTATAGTTTTTCTTCACAAGAACCATCAGCATTTGATGATCATTATTCAATAACAACAAATACACCAAATGAAATAACATCAGCACCAGCTGTTGATTTAGAATTAAATGTACAAATTCAAATAGCTAGTGGTTCATGTAATCTCTATACACGTCGTGATTTAATATCATCTTTAACAACAATAAATCCTTTAAAACAACAACAACAACAACAACAGCAACAATCACAAATAAGTTTTGGTTCAATTGTAAATATAAATAAGATTGAATATCAAGTATCACAATTTTCTTTACCTGGTGTTGATGTTGATGCACATTATAATTCAAAACATAATAATACAATAAATAGTGCATTAAATAAACGTGCTAGTTTTTATTGTCGTGCTATGGTACAATCACCAACAACACAAATAACAATACATCCATTATTACTTGATTTTCTTGAACAAACACTTGAACATGTTACATTACCAAAAGAACAAGAACGACAAACAAATTTACAACAAGAACAAATACAAACAATTAATGAACAAAATTCAGATAATGATCATTTAAATACAATGTAAGTTAGATTTTATACTTGAAAAGGAAACTACTATCCATTTCAAAATAGAAGGCGAGTGATTATGAGTCGAATAACTGGACAACACAAGCAACTGGCGAGCTACGATTTTCATCATTAGAAAGAGGACGTTGGGACATGTAAATCTATGGAAAAATTTCATTGATCAGTAATTGACTAATAAGATGAAAGCCCGCTGGACATTTCGAGCATAGCTTTTGAAGCGCTTTTTCCGTTGGATTTTAAACTTCAATTAAATCATTAGATAGAAAAAATTGTTTTCTTTCGATCTATACAAGGTCCAGCTCGATAGCTTGTTCCATCCAGCAGCTATAGGTATTTTCCTAAGACCCCTGAAATCAGTCAGGTGACCCTGAATCAACCTTAAATGCATCACACTATAGGCAATCGACTATACTGAGTTCAGTGGTAATGTTCGTTTTTTTATTTCAAAGTAATCTGAGATCACTGTATCGAGGTTTTCGACATATCTATTCTTTAATACAAATAGCTGCAAAAACTAGATTTCCGAAAACTTTCCTAAAATGATCTCAGATTACTTTGAAATAAAAATAGAACATCACCACTGAACTCAGCATAGTCGATTACCTATAGTGTGATGCATTTAAGGTTGATTTAGGGTCACCTGACTGATTTCAGTGGCCTTAGGAAAATACCTATAGCTGCTGAATGGAGCAAGCTATCGAGCTCAGCCTTGCGTAGATCGAAAGAAAACAATTTTTTCTATCTAATGATTTAATTGAAGTTTAAAATCCAACGAAAAAAGTGCTTCGAAAGCTATGTTCAAAATGTCCAGCGGGCTTTCATCCTATTAGTCAATTACTGATCAATGAAATTTTTCCATAGATTTACATGCCCCAATGTCCTCTTTCTAATGATGAAAATCGCAGCTCGCCAGTTGCTTGCGTTGTCGAGTTATTCGACTCATAATCACTCGCCTTCTATTTTGAAATAGATAGTAGAATTCATCTAGTTGTTTATTGAATAAAATTGATTCGATAAAACATTTTTTGATATAAATCATTTGTCAACAGTAGAGTCTAATTTGAAAATTTTTGAATCCGGAATACTCGAGTCAGTAGTGAGCATTTTGATAAGATATACTGTGTCAATTATTAATGAAAAATAAACTTAAGTCAAATATTATTAATCTTTCTTTTAGTCTTTATTATTATAAATTTAATTTACTTTTTGTTATCATAGGTTTTTAATTGAAGATCAATCATCAACAGTATCATTTCCAATTGATGTTGTTGTTAGTCTTTTTATTCAACCATCCGTTCTTCTTTTTACATGTTTACCAACACATCCAATGGAATGTGAACTTCGTTTACCAACAGTTGATGTTGTATTTTCATCTAAACGTGCATTACCAGATAATATACCATCATCATCAACAACAACAACACTTGAAAATGATACTGAACAAATTATTGAAAATTCTTTAGGTGGTTTAAGTTTTTCACTTTATATGAAAGATTTTAAACTTAATGTTTATCATCCATTTTCTGGTGAATCAAAAGTACATTTATTTGAAGATATACGTTCAGGACAATTACAAACACGTAATGCATTAGCTGTTAGTGTACAATCTGTTTCATTTAATATATCACGTACACGTTATACATTAATTGAACATGATGGTGAATTATTAAATAGTATACAATTATCAATTATTGGACAAATATCAAAAGCACAATTTGAATATGATATAAGACGTTTTTCAGAAATTTTAACATTTCCAAAAATATGGTATAATCGTTCATTAGCCCGTCGACTTTTTTTAGGTGATGAAAATTTACCAACAAGAATACCATCATCAAATACAATAACACGACCAATACTACCAATTACAATTAAAACAACAACAAATAAACAATTACGTAAAGAAGCTCGTGTACTTGTAGCTATACAATTAAAAGAATTACAAATATCTATGCGTATGTCGAATGTTATGGGTAAAGTTGAATGGAATACAACAGATGTTTGTTCAACTGGACGTTTAACATTAACAAATGAAGGACAACGAGCAATTTTCTTTTCATTAGGTCTTCAAAAATCTATATTTCAAGCAGAACAAGGCATTGTTGGAGGCATTATAAGATTAAAAAATCTTAGAACTACAGGTAAATTTTTTGTTTTGTTTTGATAATTCGTCTTAAATACTTAGTATCGTAGAAAAATGCATTGACTTTATATTTTTAATCAGTACTATAGTAAAAATCTCTCCATTATGAGTATCTCCTCATTCTAAACAGTGAGTATTTATTTCTAATCCCATGAGTAATAACAATCTCCATAATATGAGCAACACATATTCTATTACTTACGTGTAGAATGAGAAAAAAAAGTAACAATATTGTCCGGTAAAACATCAAATTATTTTGTATTAACATCTAGTTACATCAAATCATGCGTATTGATTTACTTTTAATTACAAAAATTGATTTAATAAAAGATTCCAAACGTTGTTTATTCCTAACAGTTTTAGTAGCGAAATATAAAACATCAATAAGTGATAAAAAGAAAAATTCAAAATAATCTTGGAAACAAAATTCAGCAAGACAAATTGCTACAGAATTTGATAATAAAACTGTATTCAAAGTTTCTAATGGCTGGTTAGAAAAATTTTAAATCAGATATAATATTTCTGATTATTTGCATTAATAAATGATTGAAAAGAAGATAAAGAAAAATACCTTTCAATAATGAGCACCGACGTAAACTGAACACTTTTTTTCCAGTCTCGATGATGGTTTTACTATATATGTATATATATATATTACACTAATTGGATGATAGGTATCGAAATTGATGATGACTAAGTATGAATCAAAATTAGGTAGCTTGGATACGGCTATTTCCGGTATCAAGTAAGAAAGTTCGAGCTTGATACATTTTGTTTTAGTAATTATACTGATATCATTGTCATTTATTAGAATCATTTTAAATGATTTTTGTTCTTAGGTCTTATTCGTCAAGGTCTTCATGGTCGTGCACTTTTCAATGAATCATTTCATGTATTTGATCTTTTAACAGATGCACTTGAAATGCGTCTTGATTATATGGGTTCACCAACATTAATGGGTCGTATATGTCATATATTACTTAGATTAAAAGATGATCATCATGGAATACCTGGTAATGATATAACACCACCATCAACACTTGTACTACTTAATCTTGAATGGTCACAATTACATTTAATGATAACACGTTCAACAACACCAGATATAATAAAAATGGCTATGAAATTAACTGAATTTTTTAATGCACAATTACTTAATTCAAAAAATTTATTAGCATCAATACAATATGATTTTCATGATGGTATTAAACGAAATAATATTGAAAATAAACCTACAAATGGACAATCAAAATATGATACAAATATAATTAAACGATATATTGGTATGCATGGAGGTGAATTAATGTTACAAGGACATAATTTAACATTAATTGTTTTTCATGGTTTAAATTTTAAATCACGTCAATGGGCTTTATTTTCACTTAATGAACCACAAATTAATTTTGTTACTGATCGAGGAGAAAAAGGAGATAGTAAGTTTTATATTAAAAAAAAGAAAAAAAAAGGACAAAATTTTCTTTTCTCTTTAAGTTAATCAAAAATTATTCTTCTATTTGGGTCATCAAGGACAAACAATGCCATCTAGTCTTAAATCTCGTACAAATATGGCTTCTATATCTAAAGTTACAAGAAATAGTAATGAAGCACCATCACATTTAACCATTAATGAATGGTTTAATTATGCTAGTTCAACCATTTCTGCTGTTGGTATGTTATTGTTATTTTTTTTTTGTTTATAGAAAATTTATTAATAAGAATATGCTAGTCTAGTTGAGTTCTCTTTGTGAATATTCTCTCGTTAGTTTCGATATTTTGATTAAATCATTCTTGTAGGTCTACGTGATTTTCCAAGTATGGATGATGTTCCAAATCCAATACCAACAAGTAAAGTACGTTCAAAACAATTTGAACAAAATGCTGAATCAATATTTATTCTTCCCGGTCTTGAATTAAGTTTTCAAACACGTCAATTAAATGGTAACAAAAAAAAATTCTTTATTAATTAAATTCTATTTTAAATTTTTTCTTTTTTTTTTTTTTGAAGGAGAAATATATTGTAGTTTTGAAACAGAATTTTATGAACATATTATGTTTACATTTAATGCTGAACATTTTTATTTTTTACATGATCTTATTTCATCTTATATTAAAGAAAAAGAAAAAGGTGAGAAAAAATAAAAATAAAATCAATTTTCAAATTAAAATCTTTTCTCTTTGTTTAGCTTTAACAGCAACAACAAATGATAAACCTCGACAACGAACAACAGCACCACCACCACCGTCATCATCGACAACACCTTCAAATCCAGTTGATATTCAAACATTAACATCATTTGATGAACCTCCAAGTAATGATATACGTCGTTTTCATTGTCCAGATACGAAATGGAAATTACAACCAACAATAAAACTTCTAACTGCATATGGAAATGAAGTTGAACCATTTGGTGCTGATTATATTTTACAAAAATTAGGTTTTCGTCATGCACGTTTAACAATACCAAAATGGCTTCAACGTGGTATTATGGATCCATGTGAACAATCGATGACTGTTGTACAATTATTTCTTATATTCCTTTTACCAGAACGTTTTAAAGAAATATGTATGAGACAATAAAACTTTGAAAAAAAAAAACAAAAAAAAACCTTCTTAATCCAGCTCATCAATGCATTTGTTTTTCTTTTATATTCTCTAGTCGTTTGCTTTAAATTCTGTGCATTCGAGATGAAATTAAAATATGTTGTGCTTGTTTCGTTCTTTTTTTTTCTTCTCTTAACGAACGAGTTATTTTTGTATTTTTTTTCTATACAAAAATTCAATTTAATTAGTTCGTATTTCATTTTCGTCGATGTGTGATAAATAAATCAATGAAACATGATTATTATTACTCAAATAGAATTTATGGTAAGAATATTTAGATAAAACGAAGATAGATAAACTTAATTCGAACGTATTTCTAAATATTATCATTCAGATAATTATCAATGATCTTATTTGAAAATAAGCGAGTTGAAGAAGAATCATTTCGATCAGTATTAAACAACATTTGATATAGTTCAGGCCCAAATTTGCCTAGGAACATTGATTATTTGAAGAAATTTTCCTGAAAAAGTACTAACTATATTATTGTTAGAAATATCGTCTAATCGTTAAAACTGGTCAAATATATCTAGGTTGTCTTTAATATGATAAAAATCATGTTATTGTGTCTTGTTTGTTCTGATTAGAGTTAAGAATAATTTATAAATAAAATATATTATTTAATAGGATAGAACGATTAACAAATATTCTAATATATATTCGAAATGATAAATATAAATCGATGTCGAAATGTTTTTAATGATTAATTAGTAAAAGAATTTGCCTTTAATGATTTAACTTTTAAGTTAAATAGTCGAATGGTCCTTCCAAGAGACATAAGAATAATTTCTATAAAAAAAAAATCTAATAAAATGTGTTATAAGATAAAGGTAGTCTGATAGGTTAATTAAATCAGCAATATATGTATTTATTGGAGATTTTTCTTCAATAATAAATTTTAAAATTTCATCCGTTAAAATAGATTCAATAAAAATTGAAAGAGGTAACATGATGATCATAAATTCAATCTGAAAAGTGAGAAGAAAAATATTTTAAAGAGATGATGATGATGATGTAAGAAATGTCCTTCAGGTTTAATACACTCAATCTCTTTTTCGAGTGGATCAACTCTCTCACGGTGTGTCTTTTTTTGGAATCAGATATATTTCAATCACTCAACATCAACATTTTCAAGTAAATAGAAAAAAAAGATGTGAATGTTAGCCCTAATATGTATAGAGCTAGTGGGCTAGCAGTGTCACTGATGTCACGTGACAGAACGGAAGAAGGTCACTTCACGCCCATTGAGCAAAAAAAGAAAGAAAAAGAAAACAAATTGGTTCGATAATCGATTGCAATATGGATTTTTATTGAAAGAATATAGTTTTCTTATCAATTTCGAGTATCATATATACAGAAGAAAATAACATTGATACAAACTTTTATTCATATGATATCCTACTTCATTCATTCAAAGCTTTTGCTGATCAACTCTTGAACTTGTAGAGAAGAGCCTACTTCATAGTTAAGTCAATAGAATGACCAAAAAGAACAATGAGAACCAATATGTTTGCTAAAAAAGAAATGACCATCAATACTACCACTACAATGATTGCCGATGGATAAAATGTATCGAAGTAGTGTGAATTTTTAAAGTGGTAAACCTTCTTACTTTTCTATTCAAACGATAGTCAACACGTGTTGTTTGGAAGAGAAGTTATATATACAAAATACAATTTGTGACGAACTTTATTCATTAAAATATGTTTCTTTTTCATCTCAAAGGTATTCACTCATTTACTCAATATAAAAACTAATAAATCGAAACGGCAACTGTTGCATTAGATGAGACTTTAGATAATCATTATGTTAAAATGAAACTATCTCTGATGTGAGCAACTAAAATGTGTGAATGTTAAATAATAACAATACATTTTTTTAATATAAATTTTCACAGTCCACACACATGTTTGTCCATCAATTATTGATTAAATGCATAAATTTCATTTTCTATTCTTGAATATAAGACACTTGACCATCAACAATTGAGACAGACGTACAATAAACTAATAAAATAAAAAAAATATTTTATGAAACACTTGTCTGTCTTTGTTGCAGACGTTTTATTCGATAATCTATTCAATTAATCGATAAATAATTTTTTTAGTTTTATTAATCAATGGTTTCTTCTGTTATTAAATGAAAGATATCACAAAAATCAAGACGAAAGACATCATGAAATCACCATGAAAGACAAATGAAAAAAACGAGAAAAAAAAGAACTGTTTTATTTGATGGTGGTGGTGGTTTTTTTCGCCTTATTTGCTGCAAGATTATGTTGTCGACGTAAATTTGTTGAATAGAAAAAAAACAAACAAACTCGATCGGCCTTTTTACCTTTTTCTTCATTAATCAATTTAGATTAATTAGATTTTTGAGCATTTCGTTCATCATCAGTTAATGAAGAATCTATTCAATAAATAAAATAAATTTAAAGTTCCGTAATATCAAATTGATTATTACCCGCTAATACTTGTTTTAATTCTCGTTCATATTTTTTATCAGGTTCACTGACAATGACCATTAAACGAAAATGTATTTTATCTTCAATGAACCTTTAAAATAAAATAAAAAAAATTTTATGAAAGAAATATTGATAAAAATTTTACTTTTGAATATGTCGCTGAACAATTGGTCGAGCTATATCAAGCCATTCATTATCTTCCGGAATAGCACCATGAATCAATTGGAGCCTTGAAAAAAAAAAGACAATAATATTTTTAATAATATTTTATTATTTTTACTGTTTTTAAATCATCAAGTTCATATAAATGATCTTTAAATGGAATATAAACGATGAAATGAAATGCATATTCTTCTTTTTTTTTCATCATCTGAATCAAATTCAATTAATTGTTTTCTATGAAAGATTAAAAATATTTATTTTATTATGAAATAAATTAAATTGAACTTTGCAAAACGATTGTGTACATCACGAATTGGTTCGTGATTTGATAAAGCAATCCCTTTCATCTATTGATTAGAAAAAAATAGACTAATGAATTAAATTTTGAAATATTAAAAACAAAACTAACTTTTGTATGAAATCGACCAAGTCCTTTTGAATGAAATTTTTGAGAATATTCTTTAAATTCAGTTAATGTTGCACCAAAATTAAGATCTTCACGTGTACAATCCAATAAAACCGATAAAATAGCTTGTATTGGACAAACATTTTTATAAATCTATCAAAATAAATACTTATAATTAATCTTAAATAAAATAGAATTTTACTTGTTGACCAAAACATATTTCATGAAGACGTGCACCTTTAACTAAATTTTCATTTGATGTATTTGTTTGTTTTTGTTTAAATAAAAAGATCAAATCATGACATGGTCTAGATAATCAGAATTATTAAATAAATCAATTGAAAAATTAGATATTATACTTTATTCGTTCAATATAATCATCATTAAGTGATATAGCTTCATTCACTTCAACACCATCAACTCCTAAAATAGTTTAAAATAAAAAAATTTTAATATCATAATATTTTATCTACCTAATGTATAGATCAAATCTGTAAATAAATCAGCATTTGATTCAATAAAACACCATTCGTGGAACCACATACCCGAGATGGAACTGGTCCACCGGTCCAAACCGGTGTAAACCGATCTACCGATAGTGACAGGATACTGATGATACGCCAGTTTATCAGGAAAACCAGACCTATCGATAAAATATCGATCTGTAGACAACAGGCTGAAGCTTAAAATGAAATCTTCTTGTGCAGTGAACTCTCTGGTGGGTTACCTTCTTACCTTGAATACAATCATAGAGCAGGAAAGTGAAAAGTATAGACCGGTCGATCCAAAATCCAGACCGGGACCGGACCGGCCGGTAACCGGTAGACCGGTCGATCCAAAATCCAGACCGGTACCGGACCGGCTGGTAACCGGTTCCATCTCTGCCACATACTTTCATTCTCATTTTTCCTATAAGGATCCTAGAATAAATGATTATTTTTAGGAGAACATTATAATTTTATTTAAACTTACAAAATTCTCCATGTCTATTCCTTGAAAATGAACATGTTGTGCATCTGTATATGCTTGACTAAGTTCATTCTCAGGACGAAAATCTTTTTCTTTTAGAAAAATATATCATATTAATAAAATTAGTTTATTTACAAAATAATATTTACTTTTGTTATTTATAGTAAGAAAAGATCGAGTCCACACAAGAAAAATAATAATATAGTATTAACTTCGTATTAAAACAAAGAAATGAATGTCGCTAAATAATTAGAAATACTTTTCATTGGTAGTTATATGATTTGTTGTAATATTTTTAACCTCCATTTAGTTATAAAAAAAACATTTATGCATTGTAAAAAATTTGATTTTTATTAAATAATAATTATTTTATTTATTAATTTTTGTTAATCGAAAATTCTACTATATATAAAAAATTTCGGAAAGAGTTTTGTTTGTATATAGATATAGTAAAAAGAATAGTCTCGTTATTTCTATCCTATTCAATCATTGCTTAACTTCTATAATCATCATAGCAAAATCGAAGATGAGAATAGTTCTTCAATATATTGTTTAGTTATAGGAAAAAATCTGATGATTTTCGTTTGAATTTTCTCAGCGAAAATTGATCTATTCACATTTCGATAAAAAAATATTTCTCTCATTATCAAAACAAAAATCTCAACTAATCTGGAACATTCGATAGAGAATTTCACCGGATAAAAAATAATATATAAAACATTAAGAAACAATATGACAAAATCATCTGTTAGAACGAGGCTTAGTCCAGATGAAACTAATCATTAAGAGATAATCAATCAATCAATTCCAAGAATAGTACCCGCGTATATATATGGATCTCCTTCGATCGTTTATTGCCCGTGTAACCATGAAACGCATTTCAGACGCGTTCAAACGCATCTCCGACTAAAACAGAGTTCAAACGCACTGAAATGCGTCTATAGTACTAGTGTCTAAACGTGATGCGAACTGTTGGATGTGTGTAAACGCGTTTGTTAAATAAGACGCATTCAAACAGGTTTAGATTATTTATGGGACGCGTTTCAACGCGGACAATTTTGATATTGCATTCACATACGTTCATAATATCCATAAAAGTTAAATTGAACGCGATCGAACACTACCAATCGACAGCATGCGATTACATGTGTTGATTCTATACGCTTCTTGATGCTCTTAGATTCCACTTATGCGTTTAAATGTGGTCTGATCCTTTTTTCGCATAGATAAGATGCACTTAAGTATATTTCTAGCTATATGTGCATGGGATGTCATCTACAGTGTAGCCTATTTTATCAGAATAGATTTTAATAGGCCTCATATTGTGAATGAGGCTACATGATTTTCATTGAAAATGAGTGTGAGAATTCTATAATAAGTTATTAAGACGATGTACTAAAGCCTTATTGTATCTAGCATTCTTGAAAGTGACTACTCCTGATAATCTATAATTTTAAATATAGCCTACTAGTGTTGTATGAAATATGTAAGCACTCGGCTATATGCCGGAAAACTTCAGAACGTCTGTATCCGTCTTACAAATTCACGAGGATGTTATTAGTCTGAACTAGAAATAGATGACGATAGAATTGAAGTAAATATTTTATAATTCAAACTATCCCTTCTAATCGAACTAAGAATGATTTGACGATGTTCCTTTTACTGCTCATGTAACCGTTTTTGGACTTTTACGCGTCTGTGAGCGTTTATTAGCAATTCACTGGATGCATTTGAACGCGTTCAAAAAATCATATACGTCTAAACTCATACATGTTGAAGAGAGATTATCGTTCGGTTTCTGGTAATCGTGCATGAACGTTTTAACTTTGTTTCCTAAAAAATTATAAAATTTCAATCACTGTATGTCGCTGTATAACTCGATTCTGGCATGTATGTTTCATTGCTGCCAAGAAGCTTTAACGAAATTGTGCTGGCTATGATGAATTAACTAAGTTACATGAGTATCTCAGTCATATTCACTTTTTACTTGCACATTATTTATTGAAAATGTTGAACTGTTGGCAACACTGTATGCTTTATTCTACCACATTTTCAAAACGGTTTAATAATGCGCAAACGATCTACCGTGATCTTAATACTTTTATTGTTAAGTTCATCTATTTTCTATATCAAAAAATAATTCTATGAATTTTATTTTTATTTTCAACTATTTGATTTTATCTAAAGTTAAACATTTCCTAGATCTCTGCAATAAAAACGATATTTAGATTTTGCACATTGTATATATGTCAACAAGTTTTATGGAAAAAAAATCTATAAAATCTGTTAATTTAGACACGGTAAACAGATAGATAATATGATTAATGGAAAAAGGTTACATTATATAGGCATACCGAATAAGTCAGTAAATATAAAAGCATCAGGAATGGACAAAAATGCAAAAGTTTCTCTCTTTATTCGGCTTATCGGTGTTTACTTTGTAGTCTTTCTAGAAAAAAATGTACTTAAGCAAAACTCTGTGTCTAATAAGCGATATAAGACATTATTCTTCATTAATTGGTCATCAATATGAAAAGAGGGCTGGACCATTCCCCCCTCTCAAAGAGAAACTGTTCCACTTCCAGCAGAAATACTTAAACCACATAAAAACAGGAGGAAACGCTTTTTATACGAACCCCATACATTCATTCGACCACAATCCTTACACTACAACAAGACCTTCTTCATACCTATTCCAAAAGCCAGAAGAAATCGAAAAGTGTAACAGAGAAATGCATGATTTTTCCTTCGTCTTATGGCATGTTTCTAGTAGAAATGGATTTTTCCACTGGAAATGCTTATTTTTCAAGCAGAGACCCTTCGTTCCTATCCTATCCACAAACAGAAATCCAAAAGTGTCAGGGTAAAATGGCAACCTATTTCTTCTTATCTTAAGGGGAGTTTCTCGTAGAAATGGATATTTTCCATTAGAAATCGTCATTTTTCAAGCAAAAATCCTTCAACCATATCCCCATGCACAAGCAGAAGTGGAAAAGTGTTAGAGAGAAATCGATAACTTTTTTTTCCATCTTAAGGAGAGTTTCTAGTAGAAATGGATATTTTCCATCAGAAATGGTCATTTTTCAAGCAGAAATCTTCCATCCATATTTCGATCCACAAGTAGAAACGGAAAAGTGTTAGACAGAAATCAATAATCTCTTTTTTCATCTTAAGTGGAGTTTCTAGTAGAAATGGATATTTTCCCTTAGAAATCTTTATTTCTCAGGTAGAAATCCTTCATCCATATCCCCATCCACAAGCAGAAACGGAAAAGTGTTAGAGAGAAATTTATAATTTTCTTTTTTATCTTTAGGGGAGTTTCTAAGAGAAATCGATATTTTCCATTAGAGATGGTTATTTTTCAAGCAGAAATACTTCATTCATATCCCCATCTAGAAGCAGAAATGGAAAAGTGTTAGAGAGAAATGGATAATGTTTTTTTTATATCTTCAGAAGAGTTTCTAGTAGAAATGGATATTTTCCCTTACAATGGAACCGTCTGAATTGTTAATCGAGTTGAGTGGGCTTGTTCGGGTCAAATTAACACTCTCACTGCTAAACTAACAAATTTATAATATTACCTTCCCATACCGAGCCTGAACTGAGATAATCGATTTTTAGGATATTCAGTTTTGGTATGTGAACACAATATCATGGAAACTAAGCACATTCAATAGTTTACATAATTATTAGGTTTTTGAGAGAATACATTTTTGAAATCTGATAAAAATGTATAGATGATATAAAATCACATTAGATCTATCTCTTTCTGAAAGTTTAATAATACAAAAGTGAGAAAAAAAGCCGTCAATTTCCTATAATAATAAATAGATTATCATTGCTTGTGACTTTATTTCATGTGAGAGTTTGTTACACATCGAGTTCACTAAAGTGACTGTCTGTAAATGACTTTAAAACTTCGAATAATTCCTCTGATGCAGCAATTTCATCAGCACTTGTTCCTGAACCTTTATCGGAAAACTCTCTTTCCGTTAGATAAAGAAGATGCTTCGCGATGTTAACTAAATTCATCTATTTTTTTTCTCGGATCAAATGGATCTCTTTTAAATGATGATAGTGATACAGAATAAAAGACAATATTATTTTAAATGCGCACTTGATTCTGATTTCGTATTACCAATCACAAAGAAACAACTTACTAAATCGTAAAGTCATGCATTAACGTACTTGATCTTTATATATCTGATATACATGTCATTTTTGATACATAATAAGTATATCTTTTTTCACTTTTGTATTATTAAACTTTCAGGAAGAAGTAGATCTAATGTAATTTTATATCATCTATACATTTTTATCAGATTTCAAAAATGTATTCTCTCAAAAACCTAATAATTATGTAAACTATTTAATGTGCTTAGTTTCCATGATATTATGTTCACATACCAAAACTGAATATCTTAAAAATCGATTATCCCAGTCCAGGCTCGCTGTTTATTTGATTAGATTTGTTTTTCTATTCAGAGAAGAGTTGTAAAACTTGTTTTTTTTTCTTTTTGATGATTATTATTTAATTTTTTATAAGACCTGGATCTTCTGATATGACTGAATAGATTGTTGGAAACTATCATATATTAAAAATAAACAGGGTGTGTGGGTGTGAATAATCCTTTGGTTTCCACCTACGTCCTAATTTCATAACTACGAATATATTAAGAGAAAGCTTTCAGCATAATCCCTTTGAGGTTAAAATGTGACACACGGTGAATTTGTTCCACTCGTTAAGCAAAGCCATAAGCTCATGGATCATTATCACATTCGGAAGCTTAGTCAATTCTGTCTGTGTCATAGTCTGTGAGGAGAAGTTGGCGCGGAGGGAGAGGCGGTTAATTCTGCTTTACTTCAAATCACTGACGATCACTAGAATCAGACTGCCCTTTAACTCTGCTTAATCATTAAAAAATATTGATATTGAGCCCATTATATAATCAATTCATGTTTGTAGCCACGGATTTGCAAATAAAAATGTGAGTCGCGGTAAGAGTAGCTGTAGATCATTTATAGCATAACAAGCAAACTGAAATAGCAGACAAGAAAAAATGAGAGTTTTGCAAGAAGGAAAGAAGCAAGAACATATTCGGCTAAGCAGTAAGCCCTTTTCTGGTTGCTAAATGAACATATCCTTGGGATAAATATACCCATGAATATGTCCTATTTAGTCTTTGCGGTAAATGATGAAAAAGCACTATGTAGTTAACGATTAGAGCGATACAAATACCAATCCAACAGTTGACCATGAAGAGACATCTTAAACAGTACTCTATTCAGCCCCTGAACGTTTCAGGTGAAACAATTCAAATCAAATGACTGGACTGACTCTTCTGTATCGTCTTTGAATGTAACGTATAAGGAGAACTAGGCGTGGACATATGAGTTTGAATGCCGTCACCAGACCACCGATAAGACCAAACAATGTTGTCACAATGTAAACAGCACTATTCTTGGTCTCATGTGCATAGGTACACTCTATTGGCTCACATTCTGCATAGTAGTGAGCATAGGTAATATTGGGATACCAGTCTTCGATCATCAGTTCCTCAAGCAGTTCTTGGATTGTCGCATTTGTGGAAAAATGACTAGGAGACGTTGAATTCAACATCATCCCATTCCAGGGCAGATTATATCGTAAACGAGATATCAGCTGATTGAAACATGTTTGATTGTAAAAGCAATCAAGATTAGATTGAAGCATTGCTTCAATGATAAAACATCCTATGTAAATACCCGGCACAAAGAATGGTGTTGGATTGAACATGTCGGGCCAGATGGCAGATGGCAGAACACAAGTGTAGGTAGAACTACATACACAGTTTCCGTAGAACATTGGCATTGCAACGAGCACAGGACTTTCAGGCCGTTCGATGATGAAAAAGTTTGTTCCGAAGGTCGACAATATAGCGTTGCCTTGAGTGATATCGCGGATTAATCGCAATGACAATAAGAAGTTACTGGTTGTCGAAGATAGAAATTGATGAACCGATGCTTGAACTTGTGAATGGAACAGTTCTGATGGTGTCACCGATAAACTAACGTATTGATTTGAAGAAAATCGAGTGAAACTGTCAACTATTGTTTTATTGACTAGTTCACAAAATGCACTTAGTGCTTGAAATGCAGGAACCGCCGTCGCGCGAAAATCACTCACGGAAATACTCTGGTTGCCAGGTGAACGAAAAATGTAATTGTGCCAAACTGTAGTGACGAAAATACTTGAGCATACCTGATGAAATGTATAGTGAATTTGAATAAATTTGTCGTAGTTAATCGATATTTGTGTGCATGGACATGTTAGCGATTGTGAATATTTCGAATATAATTCCATATATCTATCGAGTGTCGGTGTTTTCACATTGACTGTCTTCATTACTGGCACTGTTGATGTATAGAGAAGAAGAATAATCAATGATAGAATCAATGAGAAGATAAACAATCGTGTTGATAGTCGTTGAGTTTTTAGTTCGTAGTCATCAGTGGATGGTGGTATAGTTGGAAATAGATTGAAATTTATCACATATTGCCCACATTTTCGCAGTAATGTTATAAATGGTTGATCATTGGCTGTTTCTAAAAAATTCTCAAGTGACAAGTGATTGTATTTTAACCCTTTGAATCCTGGTGGGAAGCATACTTCCCACCATTGGAAAATTTTTACACCCTCTCGAACTATTAGGATATTTCGAGTTTTTAAGAATCTTGAAGAGATATTTTCAACAAATTTTAAAGCTAGAAGAGACCCGTACAAAACTGCAGCTATGATAGGATGCAGTGGGGCCATTTAGAAATGCACTATGCTAAATTTCTTTAATTCAAAAGACTTTTGATCCAAAAATGTAAGTTTTAAAGATTTAATACCATAATTCATTGCTCTGTGGTAAAGGAATTCACGAAAATTACGTCGTCTTTGAGTGATCTCTATCCCTCATAGAATCACCAATTGCCATCATTGGCTGATTCTTTCAGTCGCTAAACTTGATGAAGTATTGCTTGGAAGGATCTAGAAAAGCCTGAAAGCAAGTTGAGACATAAAACGTAAAACCACAAAATATATAATGGATTTAGACTCTGATAATAGCCTGTCTGATAAAAATAAAAGTGAAATTAGTTTGTGCGAACTGAGCAACAGCAGTTCTGAAGATAATGATTCTTTGGTTGAGAAACTGGATCAAAATTCAGTAAATGATTAGCATTGAAACCTGGACAACTCACATTTTTCTACTTCTTTCAACTATTTTGATGGACATGCATTAGAAAACAACAATATAATCAAACCAATTGACTCATTCTACAAGTTTATTAATAAAGATGTGATCAAATTGATTATCGATCAAACAAATATATATGGAAAGCAACGTTGTGTCCAAAAAGGTGATAACATCACAGAATGGAAAGAAGTCGATGAAAATAAAATGCTTGCATTTATTGGTATTTTATTTATTATGGGATTCCATAAGCTGCCAAGAATTAGAGATTATTGGAGTCATGACAAAAACTTATTTACACCAGTTGTTGCTAATACGATTACAAGAGACAATTTTTATAAACTCTTCTTCAATATTCATCTTGCAGATAATTCCAAAATGCCTCCCAAAGACTCTCCTCATTACAACAAATTGTATAAAGTAGATAGTTGCTTAAAAGTTTTGAGAAGAAATTTTCAGAAAAATTACTCCCTTGGGTTATGTATTTCAATAGATGAAACAATAATAAAATTCAAAGAGCGGTCTTCTATAAAACAATACGAACCATTGAAACCAACTAAGAGAGGATATAAAGTATGAGCTTTGAGCGAATCAACTACAGAATATGTTTATAACTTTGAAGTTTACACAGGAAAAAAAACACAAAATGACATTCACCATTAGGAGAACGAGTAGTTATGACCATAATAGATGGAATAAATCTAAAGAATCATCAACTGTTTTTTGATAGCTATTTCAATTCCTTACAATTACTTTATAACCTGAAGAAAAAAAATGTTTCAGCTACGGGTACAATTCGTTCAGATAGAAAACACTTTCTAATTGAACTAAAGAAAAAGGAAAAACTTGAAAGAGGCGATTATCGATACAGAACATCTAATCGAGTAACTGTAATCAAATGGATGAACAAAAATGAAGTTCTTGTTGCGTCAAATTATTTTGATCCTACTGTTTCGGATGAAGTAAGCCGTCGAAGTGAAGACGGGAGTACACAGCAAATTCCTTGTCCATTGACGATAATTCAATATAATAAATATATGCGAGGAGTTGATTTGTCTGCTCAAAAAATAAAATACTATTCAATCGACCGAAAGTCAAAGAGGAATTGGCTGAGAATATTTTTTCATTTTCTAAATATATCATTGGTAAATTCATTCATTTATTATAAACACTTCTCTCATTCGAATATAAGTTCATTAGAATATGTGTTATCTATTAGTACTGTACTCTTAGGTGGTTATTGTAGTAGAAGAAGAGTAGGAAGACCTTTAGCAATAAGCAATCAGAAGAAGAGATGGATTGAAAGGGCAGAAGTAACCCAGAAAACTCTGAAAAACCACAGCTTTTGGCTCATATGCCAAAAGTTATTTCAACTTATCGCTGATGTGCTTTTTGTAGTACCAAGGAAAGAGAGAAAAGGACGAATGTCATTTGCACTTTTTGTTGTGTTAGTCTTTGTATGAAAGATTGTTTTTTGTTGTATCGTCAAAACTATGTGTATTAGTTGTGAAATAAATAAATGCTTAAATAATTATCATGACAATTTCTTTTTACACGCAGCCATAACAAGAATGTTTTAATCTTCATGTGACTATGTGGTTTTTGATTGTAATGTTGTCGCTTGCTTCCTTATATTATCTAGTTAGTTTATACGAACTTTTCATTCACTTTGATTTAGTAAAAAAATTCAGGGCTCAAAGGGTTAAAAGACTATAAGCTATCGTAAATTAATTTATGACATATAGAATACTGTTGTATTATCTCTATATAAATAATGGAATTTCACTATGATGTCTATTACGTAAGTAGCTTCTTCAAATGGCTGGACTCGATTGCAACAAAGCGAAAATCTCACAAATAAGCGCTAGAGTTTCCTGTTACGTATTACACCTAAACAAAGCATACGAAGCGGAGTTTAGCTGACTTCCACGATATAGATAGAAATGAATGATAGGATAGTAAATGTCAGCTATGATGAATGATTAACTTTACAAATTGGTTTTCAGAATCATCTAGTGAATACTCTAATCCTTCTCGTTATCTATTTTCATCTTACCAATTTCTGGAATTGATCTTGTCCTTTTTCTTCGTATGAAATTCACTAATCTCGGACAAATGAATTTCAAAGCCGTCACCAGACCTCCGATAAGACCAATCAACGTTGTTACAATATAAATAACATCATTTCTCGTCTCATGTGTATAGATACATTCTTTTGGCTGACACTCTTCATAGTAGTTGGCATAGATTATATTTGTATGCCAATCTTCCACCATTAGTTGATCAAGCAGTTCTTGGATTGTGGCATTTGTGGAAAAATGACTGGGAGACGTTGAATTCAACATCGTCCCATTCCAGGGCAGATCATATCGTAAACGAGATATCAGCTGATTGAAACATGTTTGATTGTAAAAGCAATTAAGATTAGATTGAAGCATTGCTTCAATGATAAAACATCCTATGTAAATACCCGGCACAAAGAATAATGTTGGATTGAACATATCGGGCCAGATGGCAGATGGCTGAACACAAGTATAGGTAGAACTACACAGGCAGTTTCCGTAGAGCGCTGGGTATATCCTGGGGAGAGGAGATCCAGGCATTATTATAGTAAGAAAATTTGTTTGGGGTGCCGAAAATAGACTGTTCCCCTGAGTAGTATCGCGGATTAATCTCAATGACAATAAGAAGCTGTTGGTCGTCGAAGATACAAATTGATCAACTAGTGCTTGAGATTGTGAACGGAACAATACTGAGGGTGTTACCGAAAAACTAACGTATTGATTTGAAGAAAATCGAGTGAAACTGTCAACTATTGTTTCATTGACTAGTTCACAAAATGCACTTAGTGCTTGAAATGCAAAACCACCTCTCATTCGAAAATCGTCGAGATAAACGGTTTGATTGATATTTAACTTCATGATATAGTCAAACCAATATTTAGTAACAAAAATACTTGAGCATACTTGATGCAATGTATAGTTGATTTGAATAAACTTGTCGTAGTTAATTGATATTTGTGTGCATGGACATGTTAGCGATTGTGAATATTTCGAATATAATTCCATATATCTATCGAGTGTCGGTGTTTTCACATTGACTGTCTTCATTACTGGCACTGTTGATGTATAGAGAAGAAGAATAATCAATGACAGAATCAACGAGAAGATAAACAATCGTGTTGATAGTCGTTGAGTTTTTAGGTTATGTTCATCATTGGATGGTGGTATAGATGGAAACAGATTGAGATTTATCACATATTGTCCATATTTTCGCAGTAATGTTACAGATGGTTGATCATTGACCGTTTCTAAAAAATTCTCAAGTGACAAGTGATTGTTTTTCTTCAAGAATCTAATAGATGATTGATTTCATGAATATCGCCATTACGATTACCGAAGCCTTTCGAACATTCTCATTCAAATGCTTAACATAGAACACTATGGAATGATAGATGGTGGTGAGCACTTCGATTTCTGCTCTTCTGAGAAATGTATGCTGGAAGAGTTACTGGAAGTTTATATAATTTATGTATAATTACTGTGAATTCAAATAACCATCAAGATATCTGAAGACGTTGATCAAAACGTTCGATAATCGATGATTATAAAAAATATCATTCACTCGACCTCATTCACACTATGGTTAGATGTAGTGGAAATTTTGATTAAAGTATAGCCTTTATGATCATTAATAACTGGGTCGAGTGGAATATTCTTTCGTCTATGAATGAAGAATTCTACTGATAGAGACCTTAGTTCTGTATGTGTGAAATAAATGGTGTACTAGTTAGGGACATTTTTTGAAAGCCAGAATGAAGATGTAGAAATCATACGCATCAATGGCCGACGAAGCTCATTTGATGCTCAAAAACAAGGAAGCTATACTTTGTGAGATATTACAAAGAAGCCAATGTTCGATTATGATACGAAAGAACTTAATAAAAATATTAGCAATTAGGAAAACCTTACGATCACAGTAAATTAAGAATAATTGGTTCTCGAGTTGATGGAAAGTAATTATATCGAGTTTTGCACAAAATACTGGAAGACAGTTTTAAAAGTCTCATTTTCCAGGATTTTCCTTATCGAACAGAAGTGAATGACATCATTAAACTACTAGCTATGATGAATAATACAGTTTGAATCTCATAGCCAATAATTTAAACCTTCTTCGTGTCTATTTTCATCTTACCAATTTCTGGAATTGATCTTGTCTTTTTTCTTCTTATAAAATTCACCAATCGCGGACAAATGAGTTTCAAAACTGTCACCAGACCTCCGATAAGACCAATCAACGTTGTTACAATATAAATAGCATCATTCCTCGTCTCATGTGTATAAGTACACTCTATTGGTTCACATTCTGCATAGTAATGGGTAAAGCTAGAATCCGAATACCAGTCTTCAACCATCAGTCCATCAATCAGTTCTTGGATTGTGGCATTTGTGGAAAACTTACTGCGCAATGATGAGTTCAATACAGTTGCATTCATAGGAGAACCCAATTGCAAACGAGATATCAGCTGATTGAAACATGTTTGATTGTAAAAACAATTAAGATTGGATTGAAGCAATGCTTCAGTAATAAAGCATCCAGTATAAATACCCGGTACTACAAATGATGTTTGATTGATCGTATTGCTCGAGACAACAGATGGTTGGACACAAGTATAAGTAGACTGGCATGTACAATCTGAATAACGCTTTGGCACTACAAACGGAGTGTTAAGTCCTGGGAATGAAAGGAGATCATAGTTTGTGAAGAGTGCAGAAAGTAGTCCATTGCTTTGAGTAGTGTCTTCTATCATTCGTAATGATGATAAAAAGTCATTGGTAGTTGATAAGATCATTTGACGAACCAGTTCTTGAACTTGGAACTGTAGTAATTCTGATGGTGTTACGGATAAACTAACGTATTGGTTTGAAGAAAACCGAGTCAAACTGTCTGAAATAGTTTCGTTGACTCGCTGACAGAGAGCACTGAGTAGTTGGAATAAAAATGGGCCTGTGGCTCGAAAATCGATTGAATTAAGACTTTGGTTGTAACTTGCCATCAAGAGGTAATCAAACCAATATTTAGTAACAAAAATACTTGAGCATACTTGATGCAATGTATAGTTGATTTGAATAAACTTGTCGTAGTTAATTGATATTTGTGTGCATGGACATGTTAGCGATTGTGAATATTTCGAATATAATTCCATATATCTATCGAGTGTCGGTGTTTTCACATTGACTGTCTTCATTACTGGCACTGTTGATGTATAGAGAAGAAGAATAATCAATGACAGTATCAATGAGAAGATAAACAATCGTGTTGATAGTCGTTGAGTTTTTAGGTTATGTTCATCATTGGATGGTGGTATAGATGGAAATAGATTGAGATTTATCACATATTGTCCACATTTTCGTAAAAGCAGACGACCCTGGTTGAAAGTTTCCATCTCTGTAATAGTACAACAGCAAATTAAAGAGTCACATGAGTAATTTCAATAAACTTTTCCTAGAGAGAGATGTTATGCTTGTTGGCGTAAAATGGAATCACCTCTAGCCGAGCATTAATAAAAGAATGCAGAAACGTTTTTAGGCCAGAAAATAGTCTTATGTGCTCCTCTCTTATTTCATTTTATAAAGTATGTATACTAACGAGGAAAGGTTTCTAGATGTTACGTTCTGTTTTGAATCGGATGTTTGTCATTTTGTAGAGCTCAATGAATATAACATCAGACATAAAGGATTCATCTCCATACTGTACTTTTAAGAAACCACGAGGTATCATATTTTCTGAAGAATCATTATGAGACTCTTAACTGAAGACTTGGACTCTAAGGATAATATGATTTCAAGTCGTTTAGGCTTTTAATTGAATAAATCATACTCATCTATACATATTCATATGTTACCCTTAAATACGAAGTTTAAGCACATCTTTAATCTGAATATTTTGCATATCATCAATTATGTAAGTGTTACATTTAGATGGGGAAAAAATTCTCTGATCAGAACATATGAATCACGTCTTTCGTCACATGAAACATGTTTCGAAGTGAAGAGTTGTATTGTAAAATCGGATTTTATATGAGCGAGGAAGAATTCAGCTGATAAATGTATGTACAAAATAATCTTGAATAGTCTTTAAAATAATTCTAGACGTAATATTTGATTATTCTATACTTCCACCAATGATGATATGCAAAATATTCAGATTAAAGATGTGCTTAAACTTTGTATTTAAGTGTGACATATGAATACGTATAGGTGAGTGTGATTTATTCAATCGAAAGCCTAAACGACTTGAAGTCATAATATTCTTGAAATCAAAGTCTTCAGTTAAGAGTCTCATAATGATTTTTCAGAAAATATAACACCTCGTAATTCATTAAAGATACAGTATGGAGATGAACTTTTTATGTCAAATGCTATACTCGCTGAGCTCTACAAAATGACAAATACCCGATTCAAAACGGAGCGTAACACCTCTGGATTTTCTCTCATAAGTTTTACGGCTCGATTATAGTCGTACACTGGAGCTCTGACAACATCGATCATGTTGTTTGCGTGGATCTGACACACAAGCGTAACAACTACTTGTCAGCGCATTTCCATATGAGGGCAAAAGATGTGAAATTCCCATATAATCACTAGATTGACCACAAATCATATTTTATAGATGTAAACATCTTGCTAGAAAATAAGAATAGGTTGAGTCGAATGCGTATTGATCTATTAGTCGATTTAAACGATTTTTTTGAATTCTCTTACCGTTTGTGTACTGTTCTCTCTATTTCGATGGATACTAGACTACTGTCGATCATTTTTCTGTTTTCAGTTTTTCCTTTTGTTAGTTAGTCACCTTTCATTCGCCTTTTTCATATGTTGATTTCGACGCCGGTAAACGTTCAAACAACCAGCCATACGCTGAAATCATTTTCTGAGTTGAAACAACAATCGATCTTGTTTCGCCTCAGTGACCGATAGTTTTCGCTCAACGACACTTACTATCAATGGTTCTTCCCGTACGTCACAGAACAGTCTGGATCATTTGTGTCTGTCTGTTACGGTCTGGCGGTGGCATGAGTGAGGGAAGAAGAGCTTGAAGTGATTCACTTTTCTCACAATATACTTCAACCCTCATTTCCAATCATGTTTCACGAAAAGGTTGAGATTTGCAGTATATGTAATAGGTATTTAATGTTATCATATGCTAGGATTTTAGCCTTTTCACCATTATTCTGACAAGGATCAGAGACATCATAATATCCATACACTGGATAACAACGAACTATGGATCACGATATTCAGTAAAGCGGATAATCAAGTTGTTATCCATACATTCAGAGAACTGAAGATTTAAAATGCATTTGATGTAACGAGATAGATATCCAACCCGATACTCATATATCCGTAGAGCCACATGATGTCCTATGCTAGTTTTCAGGAAGGCAAATAACTTTCTGACAAGAAGCAGACTTTCCAGCAACCTATTGACCTTTCTGAGCTGGCATTTCCAGTTGGGGCAGAAATACGTAAAATATGTCTCTCTCACTGGTAGCGTGAAGCAACACGAACATACGTGAGAACACGCACACAGCGCTGCATCTAACGTAGACGTCGCGAAGAGACAGAAACATGGACAACAACGACAACACACGCCACCTATGTACACTATGTTATCAATATCTGGTAGATCCCCTATGCTAGCGCTTAGTTGAATTTTTACAGAAATTCTGTGCAAAACATCTAATCCTAATCATATCCATTATCACTTCCTTCGGAATAATCTGACAGAAAATGAGGTTCCAGGAAACGAATAAAATACCCTGATTCCATAGAGTTGAAGATTCTGAGTGAATTTGGTGTAACGAGTAGATTTCTAAGTTGATATCAATACACCTTTAAAATGGAACCCCTTTAGTGAATCTGCTGCATTCATGTGATTGCTGATACAATCTAGCTTTAAATCATCGTGAGAAGCTGTTGGTTACATAAAATACCAAAAAGAAAAATATTGCTATGTACAGAGAACCTCATCCAACAGGAAAGGATGTGGGTGTGCGTTGTATGTAGGAGCGGGTCGATGTGAGTCTGCTCATAGATGTGGGAACATCAGTGTAAGGTGTGTCTGTAGGTATGGTGTGTACATGAAGATGTGGACTATGCATGTGAGTGTTGTAAGCAGATGTGCGTGTCAATGAGTGTTGATGTCAATGTCGCCATAAGTGAGATTCTAGGAATTGGAGGCGGGAGTATGAAGTTACCAACTACTTCGACCTCGAATCTCTCTCACCCTTATCTGAATGTTTTGAACTCTGAAAATATACCTATCTGGAGTAGTGCATCCATCTCGTTACAACAAATTCATTCAAAATCGTAGTTTAGCGGCATATGGATACTGAGAATTGATTAGATGAATATCGTGGTGGCTATATTTTGAATTGCAATACCCGAGTTACAAACAAGGAGAGAAAAAAACGGATTTGAGATTTTGGGATTATTTCAGATTCTTTCAGATTTCGTTAGATTTTTTTGGATCTTCGAATTTTCTTGGATATTTTGATTTTTTTGGACTATTTTGAGTTTTTAAGGTTTTCCTCAATTTTTTTTGTTTGATATTAGATTAATTTCTACCTGCTATCATCACTTCTTTTCATATGAGCTATTTCATAGCTTGCTGCAGCTATCCACAGAGATGTACTTGAAGCTCCCTGAAGGCCTACCAAACGATCGAATTAATAGGTCCTCGAGGGCTATCGTATGGAAGTGCCCAGCAGTCCGCATGGCCTATCCTACGAGATACCTATACATCTCCATGGCGTATCCTACAGAGTACCCTAAATCCCCATGGCCTATCCTATAGTGATACCCGTAAGTCCTCATCTCTTATCCTATGGACTCAGTGGCGGCGCGAAGAGGTCAAAGCAGGAGGGGAGTATTGCGCAAAATGGGAGAAAGCTCAAAAATTTTTTGCCGTCTTCGGCGGCAAGAAAATATATTCTTCTAACACGTTGATTATTTATGTTTTTCTCAAATTTTATCCATCACTTCATATTTTTTTTTAGTGATCACGCTATTGGCAACACTATTAGTGATGTTTGAAGTTTTTTATTGACAAAGTAAAAATAATGTGAATCATTGCTAGAAATTTTTGTGCTCTAGAAGATAACATGCAGGGCTGTCGCGAGGTGTTAAAGATTGGGGAGGGTCGAAAATTTTTTCGAAAATTTTTCAAAAATTTCTATAAATTATCGAAATTTTGAAAAAAAAATTGGAGATTTGTTGAAAATTTTTAGAGATTTTTAAAAATTTTTAAAAATATCTAGTAAAAAGACCAAATTTTCTAAAGACTGGGGGAGTGACCTCCTGTTCCCCCCGGTTGCAACAGCCCTGATAATATGACTGAATTCTACGCTAAATTCTCGAAAATTGAAGATTGCTTTATATAAAAGATGCCAAGATTTTCGCTTATGCCTCACCAAAAATTTTCGAATAGAATCTTCTATTGTTTCTTATCTTGTTCGATTGTCATTAATAGAGCTTTTAGGTAATCATAGAGATCTCGCGCGTTATTTGACGAATTCTCGGAGCTTGAGAAGAATAGAAATGATCTTGAGCTCAGCTTTTGAACATTTTCCGTAAAAGAAACCCTAAAAGAAGGTATATTTACACTAAAATAGGCGACAAGCTCAAAGTTTCGGACGATTTATTAATTTAAAGAGTCGTTTATTGGGCACGATACATCACTACTCTCTAAGGAGGCTTTTCAGTAGAGGTAAAGCTAACTTTTATTTTTTAGCGAATGCGGAAGAGGTTAAAATAGAGCAGAGCTTCTTTAGAATTGGGAAAGAGTTCTTTCTCAAAACGCAATTGAATTCCTCCGAAGCAATCAATTAAAAAGATAAATAAAATTCAAACTATGCCACACAGATGCATATCTTATCAAGAATAGATCAGTCTATATGTGTCATTGCACACTAATTATATTTTCTACGTTCTCTATCAATAAATTTCTCAACTAAACATTGATTGCGTATTTTGATTCAATAAAATGTCTTTTTAAAGCTTTCTAACAGTAAGATTAATATTCGAATTTTATATATTTACTGATTTATTGTCGAAATCCTGGTAGAGCGGTGGAAGAAAATATTCCTTTTTGTTGCAAAAGAAAAAGAGTTCAAGTCATTTTTTTTCAAAAAACTGAGAAAGTGAGGATCAATGTATCCCAATTCAAGGAAGCTTGCAGACTAAATTTCTGAGAAATCAGACAAAGCTGTATCCCAAATTTCCAACAGCAAAAAAAAGGTGTTCTCTTCACCCTACTCGGTCGCACAGCCTCAGAACTCTCAAGTCAGGCTCATTTTCTCACAAAATCGGAGAAAATCTGAGACCCCTTTCTTCTAAAACTCTCGAAAATTTGAGATTACTTTCTTCTAAAATTAGAGGATATATAAGGTCACTTTTTAAAATTGACGGAAATCTGTGGTCGTCTGCTCTCAGAATGGAAGAAAATTTGAGATTATGTTCTTCCAACGATGGAGGAAATCTGAGTTCGCTTTCTCATAAAATTAAAGAAACCCTGAAGTCATTTTCTCTCAAATTAGAGAGGATTTCAGATCATTTCTCTAAAACTTTGAAGAAATCTGAGGTATCTTTCCCACCAAGCTGAAGAAATCCTAGAGTCATTTTCTTGCAAAATGAGAGAAAATCTGAGATCATTTTCTCCCGAAGTAGGAGAAAATTTGAGATGATTTCTCTCAAAATGGGAGAAAATCTCAGGAAAATTTTCTCAAAGCAGAAGGGGGGTACCCTTCTCGATCGCGCCGCCACTGTATGGACTACCCATAAGTCCTCATGCCTTATCCTACAGTAGTAGCGGTAAGTCCTCATGGCCTATCTTATAGTGGTACCCATTAGTCCACATGGCCAATTAATGTTTGGTATAGTTAACTTTTCAAGCACTATCTTATGGTAGTTCTGGCTCCTTTTTAAAAGCTCTTCTGTGGAGTAATGGTGGGTACCGCTAACTATTCAAGAAATATCTAGCATTAGTTATCGCAGGTTTTCAAGGGCTTTTAGGCACAGAGCACGTAACTATTATACGAACGCTACTCGTCCATCATCCTCTAACTTTATGAAGTGGTTTTACTTCACAATTAGTATTATTTCCAGGCCCTAGCGTTTGATAAATTGAGCACAACTTTGAATTCCTCTTTAATCAAACATGGATTGAACTTTAGGTGCATCACATCTCCAGTTTCACAGCTCGCAAGAGCTGAGTCGAAGAGCCGGTAGACAGCATCAGCTCAGTGAACTGGACGACAGCTGTCTCAAATCTACTTATAGGTACCCTATAGGACAGCTTTGAGGACTTATGAGTACATCGATAGGATGGATGATGAGGCCATACGGTTACTTCCATAAGATAGCTCTTCGGGACTTATGGGCATTTCATAGGATGGGCAATAATGACTTACGAGTGCGCCTATAAGATATGCGTTGAAAACTTATGAGTACTCTCATAGGATAGCCCTTGAGGACTTATTGTATCCCCATATGACAGGTCATGAAAACGTATGGGTACCCGTCATAGGATAGGTTTTAAGGGGGCCCCTCAGAAACCAACTTTGTTATTTTTCGTCCGATTTCAACCAAAATTTCAGAGAATGTTAGTCTTGGTTAGAGTAGATTATGGTTAAAATATCTCCCCAAATCTACGAGGTATTCACGAGTTGTAGTCAATTTATTGATCAAAAGTACCATATATGCGGCCAAGGTTTTCACAATCAGGATATGAGCTAACATGCCTGAGTGGTTTTTAGATTGTAGAGTGTCCTTAGGGCTAGGTCGTGATAGAGCCCGGTTTTTGAATTTTCCTCCCTTCATTTTTTAAAAACCCTTTTTTCAAAAATTCTTCAGTTCATAGTCAAAATATCATTGATCAAAACGAAAGATTTACGGTTTCTATTTCAGCAAAAGAGAAATTCAAAAATCCGGCTGTGTGACGACCTAGCCCTATCTGTCTACTATACAATAGAAACAAATTATCACTTCCATATCGAATCCTTATGAAGAAAAGCCTGTCCGTGTAAACGGCATGCTCTAAAAAACTGATTTTGAGAAAACGGCTAAGTTTTAGAAGTCGTTTTTTGCAAAACACACCTAAATACAGTAGTCACAAAAAGTAGCGCTACCAGATGAAAATTATCTAAACCTTAACCGTGTGGGCTAATATTTTTACCATAAATAGAACTCAGTGAACCCTGATCGCAGGCACCAGCCCGGCCTCAATCAGTTGATGTATAATGGAATTAGTAGCACAATCGTATCATACCTATGTAAAGACCGTATCTCAACCATTTTTCGATGTTCAATTTCGCGCGACCCCTCATTCAAAAACTCAACATTGGCATTATCTGTTGTGAAAGTTTGGTAAATAATCACTTTGAATTACTGGAGATATGCTCTTCGTATTGAAAACGCCTGCCAAGCGGTTAGTATTAATTTTCAGTCTAATGTCAAATAGTTCAACTTAACTTTCACCGATTCAGTTGAAAATTTTAGCCATGAGCTCTCATGAGCCTAGCAATTCGTGATAAAAGTTACAGAACCGTAGCTCAAAGTAGTGTCGAGATAGAGTCATCAAAATACTTCATCACGGCACAGCTTGTCAATCAATGAGATCTCAATATTATGGGGTGAGCTTTTGCCTCAGTACACTAGATATAGGGAACTGCATTTAGCACTAAAAAAAACTTAAATAAATTGTAGTACCGTAAAACTATAAACAAAAGCATTCTGACATCACATTTTTTGCTTATGGTCTTTATAGGGACGAGGATACGATTGAGCTACTAATTCCATTATACATCAACTGATTGAGGCCGGGCTGGTGCCTGCGATCAGGGTTCACTGAGTTCTATTTATAGTAAAAATATTAGCCCAAACGGTTAAGGTTTAGATAGTTTCCACCTGGGAGCGCTACTTTTTGTGACTACTGTATATATCAGTGTTCAGAACAGGCTATAAATATATGATCTCAGTATTACGTAGGGTTTGGATCCTTGAGTTCCTTGGGATCCTTGAGTTCCTTTGGATCCTTGAGTTCCTCGAGGTCCTTTGGATCCTTGAGTTCCTCGGGATCCTCGAGTTCCTCGAGATCCTTGGGATACTTGAGTTCCTCGGGATCCTTGGGATACTTGAGTTTTTCGGGATCCTTTGAATCTTTGAGTTCCTCGGGATCCTTTGGATCCTTGAGTTCCTCGGGATCCTT
>CAJNOL010001109.1:0-20529 GCA_905250125.1 Rotaria sordida | reverse complement strand
TTAATCAACCGAATAAATTACTTTTTTTTTTATTTTAAACATGATTAAAGTATGAATTTATAATTATGTATAGACTACATAATCTCTCAGAAGTTTTATTTACAAAAAATTTTAGAAATATTATAATTATATCACATAGGATATATTAGGTCAGAATTTGAATATTTCCCATAAATGGATTTGCTCCCAAGTGCTTTCCCATGCAACTCAACTGGTTTCCAAATAGAATTCGATATGCTCTATCCATTCCACCAATCACTTCTCCAGACCAGACATTCTAAACTAGACGAAAATGCCAATTACTATACAAAACCATGAAAAAAACGGCGAATTCTCGTATAACCAAGCGCAATTCATCCCTGAGTACTTTCCAACAAAAATAGATCATATTTCTAGATAGAAACCATCAAGCGCTATCGAATCTGTACCTCATTAGCGCATGGATGTGAGATATGAGTGTTCATCGTCTCGTCAACGACACCCACAACCTCTCACACTCTTCAGCGACTATCATACTCTGAAAATATTTCTAGATATGTTTTAAAGCTGATCTAAATGAATATGTGGTGCGAAACCGTCGAAAAATTTCACTTTTCTCAAAATTTACTCCGTTCTGACTGGATTAATAAAACACGCATCTCTATAATTAAATGTCTGTTTTCGACATTTAGTCACGTAATGCTTCCATTAACAAGTGAATTCATATTTTGTAACGTGATACTTCTCATTATTTTTGTTCTATTGATATTTTTCTCTTTATCTTTCGCTTTTTATAGGTGCTCATAAATCTAAATATCACTTGTTTTGCTCTTCTGTTGTTAGAAATTCAGATGAATATTTCTACACGTCTTTCACGACAACTCTTTATTATTAAGGAACAAGATTTGAACAAACCACTTTTAATCAAAGGCACTTTTTCATATTTCATTTTGAAGTACAAACTCACACAAAAGACTTTGTCAAGATATTAATTAGAAGAAATAGCGAAGTATGTATGTATAGATCCTTTGATAAAATATTTATTCATCTAGCTTATATTTCTATTTTTGCTTTCGAATTCTGTAATAAGACTTCTATAAAATGTTTATTGGCGAGTATAATTAGAGACTAATACGAACAATAATTATTTAGTAACACCAAACAGTTTTAAGAGCAACCGTAAAGGAAGTAAAGTGTAACATTCAAATATTATCCAACAGCACTTTTCTATTCATATTTTTATCTGAATGGTCTATCTTCCAGTCTTATAAATTGTGCTCTATTTAAAGTTAGAGTAGCCTACTTTGAACAGTTTCATCATAGAAAAATTTTACTCACTGGAATACACATTTTGAACTTTATTTAGAGGTTTTCACTTTCCATTAGTTAAACCATTTTCCAATAGAAACCAATAAGCTTTGAATTCCTTAATATCATTTTCCGACGCTTCAATCGGTCATATAATAGTTCATGAGTTAAATTGAAGCACTGAATCATTAGTTCAGGTGCAAACGAAGTGAAACTGTCGACTAGTTCCTTTTATTTGAGTTCGAATCGAAGATCAACTCATTTGGTGTACATTAGATTTGATAAAAGTCAATGTTCGAAGAGTTTTTAACTGTACTGAGCTCTTTGAAACATGTGCTTCCTTTTTCAAAACGATCTAATGGCATAATCAGAAAGTTACAGTAGATAGGCTGTATAAATCCTACGATAGCATATTATTGATTCGAAAGTGCTTCATTATTTGTTATCAAATCGCTTCGAAAAGAAACATAGATATTACTGTCGGTCATTTCATTCAAACTAAAACTGTTTTAACAGCTTCAGTTAAATGCACTGATTTGGATCTTCCACGTACATAATTTCGATCTTTTTGCAATTTCTAGTGTAAGTACCTGAGTCTTTACTTTTAACAAAAATAATGGCGATTTGTGAGAGTCAAGTAAATGAATTATAACATGATATATCGATTCAACGAGAATGAACAATTCAAGAAAACTGCGAACATTCTTACGAATCAGTACAATTAAAGCACATATGATTTGATGTGCGAGAATCAAGCAAATATAAATTTATGCTAGTTGGGTGGCGATGCTATTTTCAATACACTAACTATCTCTCATTTCTCCTCTCTCTGTTGACCATATCAACTACTTACGTTTCTTTTGCTTTATATATGATCATATTTTTTCTTTTCTAATAATCCAACAAGCAGAAACGAAATATAAGAAGATGAAATAGTCAGTAGAGAGAAGAGAAATGAGAAATAGTGGATCCCAGATACCACCACTTTTTCATAGTTTTCAACGCAGGTTTCCGCAAAATTATTCGAATGATAGACGTTCTTTTTGAGAAGACATTTTTGTCTTGTATTCTAAGGAGAATCGTACTTGATACAGCTTGATATTGAATTTATTGTATTGTAGAAGTAGAAACAAGCATTCAATATTGCTGTTTTCACTCAAACGGAGTAGATTTCAAATCTTATCTTATCAGACGATCTATTTTTTCTCAGTAGACAGTAGTAAAATTGAGAATATCTACGGATATATCTTATGAAAGAAAACTACATTCTGATAATCCTTGCAGGTGGAATTCGTCGAGCTGTATTCGCGAATACTAAAAATACTACCAATACCAGTTATTTGCGGTTAGGTCGGCGTCTGAATGCTACCTAAACATTTTAGTGTTCGAAGAAAATATTTTCAAAAAGTCAAGTTTTTTCTCTAGAAGCATGTCAGTATAGGTGATATTTGAACAAGAGCATCTAGAAAAAACCTCGATTTTTTGAAGATATTTTCCTCCAAGACTAAAATATTTAGATGGAATTCTGACGCCGAAATAACTTCAGATAACAGGTATTTGTAAGTTTTTGTTAGCGTAAACGAGATTTTTGTGGATGTTCGCAGGCGCGCATAGGGTGTTCATCGGTGAAGTTCTCTTTTACGACGAATCAAATTTAGTGTTCAGTTGTATTCATAAACACAACTCAACGAGCTCTACCTACAGAGATCAAACAGAATGAAGTTTCCTTTCATAAGGTGTGTTTGTAAGTGTGCACGTATTTTACTAATACTTTTTTTTCAGTCATTCGCATAATCTTATCTCCTTGAGTTTGCATGTAATTTACTTCACAAATATATCCCATTTTGAAACGCATTGTGCCTTATTGAAGCTCCATTTTTGGTCTCATGTATCTCAATCAAAGGCTCAGAAATTGGCAGTTCTATCTACTATCTTGCTATTAAGTCTTTACCAGGGCTTCATTTTCTTTTTACGAATGGAAAGGATAAAAATCACGTATAGATATGTTGTACAATTGATAGGAAATAATATCAGTAGATGAAGTTCGTCTTACACAAATCGAATAATATACACTTTATATCAAACGAATGTGTTTTTCCTCATCGAAAAAACTTGTATCCAGAGAACTCTTGCAGTTTCTGTTGAATATATGAAATTAAGATCTATTTATTGTATTCATTCGTTTTGAAAAAATCTTAGGATCTATAATATTTTTCAGAAAGAACATTATATTTCGACATATTCCTGCAATCGGACTTAATTGTATATGTAAATTATGGTAAAACTTAACAAAAAGGAATTGACACTTACTCAAACACCCGCAGTATCAATATCATCATCAATGAATCGAATCAAAACTGTTACTGATCATGAATATTATGAACCGTATCCGACACTCAAAGATTGGTTTAAGAAAAAAATCAATAATCTCAATCAAACAATTAAGAATTATTTTCTATCCTATCTGCCATTTCTTAATTGGATCTATCGATACAATTTAGTGTGGTTTTGGAGTGATCTTATAGCTGGTTTAACAGTCGGTGCTATTGTTATTCCACAAGGTATGGCCTATGCTGGATTAGCTAAACTGGCACCACAATTCGGCTTGTATAGTTCATTTGTTGGCGTAATGATTTATTGGTTTTTTGCCACTAGCAAGGTGAATATAATCATGCAAGAAACAAAAATGAATGACTTCAGTTTTTCTTTTCTTTTACTATAATGATCTTCGTCATTCGCAGGATGTTAGTATTGGACCTGTGGCAGTCGTATCAGCATTGACGGGTAACGTAGTCGACGCTGTACGTAGAGGTTATCCAACATATGAATCACATACAATTGCCTCAGCTTTATCTCTTATTTCTGGCTGTATTATTTTTTCTCTCGGAATGTTTCGTCTTGGTTTTATAGTCGATTTCATTCCTCTACCAGCCTTAGCAGCATTTATGACTGGATCCGCATTGAAAATTGCCATGGGACAAATACCAGTAATGATGGGTAACAATAAATATTTGAATACACGTGAATCGATCTATTTAGTTTTTGGTCAATTTTGGAAACAAATTAAACATTGTGATTTAAATGCTGTACTCGGTTTAACATCACTCGTTATGCTTTATTCAATTCGTTTTATTTGCGCCCACGCTAGTAGACGTTTTCCGACGCGAGAAAAAGTCTTCTTCTTTATCAGTACACTTCGTGTTGTATTTGTAATTATTCTCTTTCTTTTCATTTCGTGGTTGATCAATCGTCATCATCCTGATCATCCGCGTACGTCTATACTCGGTAAAGTTCCACGTGGCTTTCAAAATTTGGGTGTACCATATATCGATGGAACATTATTGGGTGCTCTTGCATCCTATCTACCTTCAACAGTTATTGTTCTTCTCATTGAACACATTGCTATAGCTAAATCATTCGGTCGAATTAATAATTATAATATTGATTCCAATCAAGAATTGATTGCTATTGGTGTAACAAATATTTTCGGACCTTTTTTTGGTGCTTATCCTGCAACAGGTGCGTTTTCGCGTACAGCCATTAAGTCCAAAGCAGGTGTACGAACACCTTTGGCTGGCTTGTTTAGTGGCTTGCTGATTATTCTGGGTATTTATACTTTAACATCAATTTTCTATTGGATTTCACAAGCTTGTCTAGCTGCTGTCATCATTCATGGTGTTGGTGATCTGATTGTTGGACCGCAGACTTTGAAACGTTTTTGGCGAGCTAATCCAGTTGAATTTTTTATTTTTTGGATCGGAGTTATTGTTACAATATTTTCTAACATTGAAACTGGTCTCTATATTACGACTATTTCTTCAGGTTGTCTACTACTGTTTCGTATTGCAAAGGCTCGTGGTGAATTTGTTGGTCGAGTTCCAGTTCAACAAGTCAAATTAACATCTGATGGTTATACTCATGTAACAACTCGAAATATTTATGTGCCACTCAATCATTCGGATGGTTCGAATCCAACCATTATTCCAATATTACCCGGTAATGGCATATTTATCTATCGAGTAAATGAAAGTTTTCTATATCCAAATGCTAATAATTATATGGAACAGTTGGTTGAAAAAATTTTTCGGGAAACAAAACCAGGCAAAGTCAAACCTTATGGTTCACTGGGTGAACAACCATGGAATTTAAAGACCAGTCGTCATCCAGAAAAAGATCTACAAAAAGATGATCAACGTCCACATTTACATGCCTTAATTTTAGATTTTACTGGTGTTGCTCATTTGGATATAACTGGTCTGGAAAGTCTTGTTGATGTTCGTCGACAATTAGATCGTTACGCGGATAAAACCATTAATTGGCATTTCGTTGGCTTATCGAATCCTTGGATGAAACGTGCCCTCATTTCGGCTGGATTCGGATCATCTGATCATGGTCATACAGTTTTTTCTGTAGCAAACGTATATATCAATCTCGATCATGGTGAAAACGATGCAGATATTATTCTTGTTCCTATTCTTGATATCAATCGACCTCTCTTTCATGCTGATCTCGATGAAGCATATGAAGCAGCTATGGCCACTGTAGCTCAACAAGAAACATTTTTCGTTTCTCGTGATGATACGGCTAGAGGATTGCAGGTTACGCTATTTTGACAACCTGACCCTGCCCTGCCCTGCCCTGTGAATTTATTTCATAACCTTTAACCTGTCCTGACCTGCCCTGTTTTTTTTAAAACCGAAGAAAATTCCAAACTTTCGTATCAATTTATTATTAAATTTCATTTCAATTTGTTACAACCATAAAGCAAAACCGAACAACATTATATATCTCGAAAATTTCTAATCATCAGAATATCATCAACAATATCTAGATTTAAAAACTGCCCTATTTTTTCTAATACTCGACCTGATGAGCTAAAAACATGCTCGAATGTGGGTGTGGTGTGGGGTATGAATCTTCTCTTCGCACATCCACACCCTATTAAGAGATTTGTTGTTTTTTAGTGTATTTGATTCATCTAAACAATTTTTAAAATGATAGCTAATAGTAGAAGTTTCATTTGATATGGAATATGATAATATCTCATAGAACAATCGACGTTGTACGAACAGTTGATATTCATTACTAAGATGATGATGGCGATTCTACTGTAGCTATGAATTCACCAGTTTTAAGTTTTTCTATCATCTGCTTCTTTTTTCATTCCATATCGTTTTTTGAATTAGGCATAGTTGATATTTCACTAGCAGAAAAATCTGACTGATATTGATGATGATATTTGAGAGATTAGTTAATGATGATAACAAAGAAAAGAGCAAGATAAAATTCAAAATAAGAAAACTAAATGCACACTTGAGTAGCTACACAATGTATAATGGATAGGTTACCAACATATCTGCTTCTATTGAGTATCTTTGCGACTAATCTAAATTGATTTTTCAATTTACTTTCACTTCTATTTTTTTTTTCTTAGTGTATAACTTTAGAAAAGATATCTATAATATCTAACGCATAAAACTAGTTACAGATTGACAGGTTACGATACTCGTACCCTGCAACCTGTCCTATAAAAACTTTCGTAACCTGGCTCTACCCTAACAGGGCAGGCTACCTATACCCTGCAGAGCTCTAGATACGGCGTAATTCAAATTCTTCTTCTTTGATTTACTTATGAAAAGATTAGGAAAGAAGTCATTCGTATATGTAATTTTTTTTTGTATTATTAAATAAATTACTTCCCGATACATTCCATAATTGAATCTAATAATTCCTCACCTCTATAACTATATGAAAATTCGTTTATATTTGGTCTCAAATACATCATTTTATTGTTAGATTATGATACATCGTTTGTAGGGTGTGAGTATGATGTGCAGGTGGAAGAAAAATCCATAAACCTACACCCCCACATCATTATGGCAATTTCCGACTAAAGTTGTACGCTCTATATCTTCTTAAATGGACGGTTGTTTAAGCTGATTTTTTATTATAGATACAACTCATCAAGATCTACAGGATAGGATACTTTCGGTTAACTTAAATAATTTATATGTTCACGTGGTAGAAACACCATGGAATAAGTTACTCTTCAATTATTTTTATGATTTACAAATACAAAGATGACTATTGTAAATATTTTCAAGCGTTTGTTAAGATCGCTTACGATCGATTCATTCATAAAATATTTGATTATACTTTATATATTTGAATTTATCACTGAATAAACATGACATTGTTGGAAATATTGTATCATATATAAAATAAACAGATATTCGTTGAAGAATATCAGTAAGGTCTATATAAAATCAAATGATTTGGACTAATACGAGGCATTTTGGGTGGAATATTGATTGCTATCAAGATTACGATAGATATAATGTCATGTAATATTTATTAAGACCGAGTTTCTAGAACAAACACGATATACATGATTATAAACAATATTAGTGCCCTTTCCAAAACATAATTTAGATCAAATAATCGGGTTCAAGTCGCTTTTTATCAATAGTACGTTCAGCCAAAATATGAATCGTGTTTAATCGATTCCAAAAAGTAGTAATGAATTGAAACTGATTATTTTCGTTAATAGGAAGCGCACATGAGAAAAGTAAACCTGTGAGGATACGAATTACAAAAAGCATTTTATATACAAACAAGTATTACATAGGAAAAGACAAAAATACGCATGCAGTTAATTAAATTCAATTAAAATATTTTAATTAATTTAAATCAATGTCTTAATTGTTAATCGATTGCTGATGTAATGGTACCATCTCAATTTTAAACAATTTATGTAATAGTTTCAAATTTACTACATTTGCTGGAGTTTAGCTTGGTGACAACTTCATAGTTTCTGAATACGAGGAATCCAGAAACGTCATGAAAAATTTGAGTACTACATTCAGATCTCGAGAAAAGCGCTCATTTTCGGTGTGTGTGATTAAAATCGATTAAAATTTCAAGATCCTATGGGAATAATTGAAATCAATAATACGATTTTTATGTAATAAAATCAAAATTGTAATCGATTCTAATCAAAATTATCATCTAATTTTTGTGAAACAAAATCAAGATTTTAATCAATTATAATCAAAATTATAATCGATATCAATCGATAATCAATTGATACTAATTATAATTAATTAAAATCATGATTTTGTTTTATCAATAGATTTTTCAATAATAGAATGAATATCAATTTCTAACACATTATTTTCTATAATGAGAGAATAAGCAGGATCATACTTTTTCATCACATCATTTGTCTCTCTCAATTTTAAATATGTCAATCAAAAATTAATATTAATTTTACTAATATTTTTTCTTTAGAATTAGAGAGAAGACAAAATAAAATATTCTATTGCATTATCACATTGATTCATTTGGATCAATGCATACTTTGCTGCGCTGGACATCAGTGTTTGTGCTGCACGATAATAATGTTCTGCTCTCGTTTTGTACGCAATCGTTTTTTATCAACGAAAAAAATTGCATGCGTTTAAATTTTACCTGGCAACGAAAGAATGAAGCAATGCTTTGTCTTTTTCTGTGCACATGTGATTGCAGTTGTGTAGAAGCCAGAACATTTTTCTTTTATCGTTCTCATATAACAGTGAGAGAATGCAATGTTTTAATGTTTTTCTTTTTTGAATTTCTCAATCGCGTGTCACTACAATGTATAGTCAAACCTGCAAACAAACTCTACGTGAGACCAATTTGAATAAAAATGATGATTTTTTCAATAAGCTACTGGATCCATTGCTCGAACAGATCAATACAATCGATAGTCGACTTATGGAATTAGATGCTGCACAATTATTCGAAAATTTTGAAGAAAAACTCAACAAATGGCGTGCTGATTGCCACAAGACAATAGATCTTTTTTTTAAACGAAAATGTCAAGAATTCTATCAAATTATTGCCGAAAAAGTGAACAAACAGAAAAAAGAAATGATTCGACTACAATTAAATGTAAATGAACTCATTCGTCAACAAAAAGCTTCTCTTGAAAAAATTGACTCATTGAAATTAGATGTTGACCATCTTGGACAAGAAATAATATTAATCGAATATAATAAATGTTTTCAAATTAATACTCATCCATTAGTGATTGATAACAATTCTCTTAACATTATAGAATCAAAATTACCTCTATTTAATTTAACAACTCTTTCATCTCCGTACGCTGGTATTTATCATACTTATGGAAGCTGGAAACCTCTAGCCAGTAATAATAAATTTTTATTAAAACATCAAATGCCAAATTTATGTTTACTCGATCGAGAATTACGATTAGTTAAACAGAATGTATGGACTCATGGCTTAATTTGGGATATGTGTTGGTCATCGACATTAGCCTGTTTTATAATACTTACTCTTAACAACGTTTTTCTTCTCGATGAAAACAAAATGTCAATTCAGCAAGTACAAGCTATCAAAGGACAACGTTGGTACTCTTGTACATGTTCTGACACATCGCTATTTCTATCCACAGCAAAAGCAGGTTCTTCCATCAGCGAGTTCAAAATTTCATCATCGATTGAACTTACCAAACAATGGCAATCTCCTGATACATGTACAAAAGACGAATGGATCTATGACATAGTCTATTCGAATGGAACACTAGCTTTGATGATAGGTGAACAAAAAAATAAAACAAAACGCATGGAACTAAGATCATCAATGACATTAGATCGAATCTGGTTACTTCGACTCGATATTGTCGATCTACAGAACAGAGCAATTCGTTGTTGTCTACTCAATGATGAAGAGTGGCTCGTCATCGATCGGAGTAGTTCGCGTCTTTTTCACATTACAAAAGATGGAAAAGTCAAAACAACGATTGTATACGAATCAGAACCTTGGCGTGCTTGTTTATTCGGATCGAATATATTAGCCGTGTCGAATGAAAACGGTATCAATTTTCACAAACTATAGATAGATACTTTTTCTTAACTATTTAACATAGGTGTATGACATTGAAATAATTTTTCTCGATGTTCACACCAACGCTTTTCCATAGGACTTCGTTGAATATTATTAGCTAATCATTTATATAACTATTTGTTCATCAAAAATAGATTATTTATTTCTCCTGTTCGAATCAGTGTCGAATAAAAAAACTCAGAAAAATATTCTAACAATTGTTTTCAATAAACTTAGGTTTGAACAACATCAGCTTCATGAACTCCAATACAAGTGAGGAGTGATTTCGACGTGAAGTAATGACGTGCCTAGAGAGTTCTCTGCAATCACGTAAATCAAGAGAGAAAAAGTCAGCAATAAAGTTATCATGCTTCGAATTTTGTACTATTGTGATTATTTGAATTCTCGTCAGTTTAAGGATGGGTGTGAGTCTTCTCTTCAGTCATACTTTCTTCGACCAATTCAAACAAGCTCATATCTACACCCATACACCCAACTAATAATAATCCAAGGATATAGTAATGACCATGGTCTCTATGCCAACTTATATGTTTAGACTTGCATCGTGCTCTTCTCGATCAAGAAGGAGACAAAATGTATGCATAATTTTGACTTTTTTCTTTCTGGACTATTGAAAACTATGGCAAAGCAGAGAGAATTGTGATGCTTGTTTTCTTCAGTACTTTTTCTTATTTTCTATCATATAAACTGTTGCTAGACAATTTTAAGCACATTGGTCATCATTATGTTTTTTTTTTCTAATGACTTTTTCTTGATGGCATTGAATATTGTCCGACTAACGACGAAACTGTTCCAATTAATACAACGCTTTCGTCTCTCTCATTTAAGCATAAAAACTCACATCGTATAGAATCGACCTTGGTATATCTAATAGACTATGAGGTTTGATAAGTGCTTCATTTGGTTGACTACACTTTATTTGAACGGCAAGAAAGAAGAATGAGTAATGTGGGGAAAAAAATCATACTTTAACAAGCTGTTTATTTTTGTATTTCTTGCACATAAAACAAGAGATAGGCTTCAGATAAAAGAATGTTATTTGGTTGTGCGAAAGACTCATGTACGAGTAATTGAAACAATAACAATTATCTGTGCCTGATTATCGAAATTTCTGTTCACTAAAATCTCATAAAGCATGTACCCTTCAGATAAATATTAGCCGATTCATTCAGATCAGCATAAAGATTTTTCAAAGAATTCTTTGACCGTACTACACAGAAATTTTTACTCCCTGAAGAGGATTCATGATTTCATCAAACAATATTCGATTGTTATTGCTTTCGAAGTTGGCAAAGAAGGCAGTTTGATCTCTCAATTCAATAATAAATGGATCGGCAGTACGAGGAACACGTCGTGCGGACAAATTTATCTAGCTGACTGGCCGATCTGTATGATTGATCATTTTTCGATGATTATCAAACACTGATGTAACTATCTCTTTTTCTTTTTAATTCTTTCATTATCACACACAAACATGATTAGAATAACTTTCCAAGTTGGTATTTCTTCATCTGACGTTTCTTCTTGTTATTTTGATTTTCAAAAGTTTTTTTGTGTTCCTCTGATTGAAAAAATTGTTTAGTAAAGACGGCGAGAGGGTCCCATTGTACTTTTAATGAATACTTTTTGAACATGCTGCCAATGTTTACGTAATAATGCTACAGCACAATTGATTGTCATAGTAATATTACTCATCAATTGTTCCCCAGTCATATTTACATGTCCAACAGGAACATTAATGAGAGGTTGCTTTTTTAATTGAATTCGAATGTTTCCTTTCATTTGTTCGATTTTGTCACGTAATGATTCTGTATGAGTTATTAATGTTGGAAATTTCCCTGCGCGACCGAGACCTGGACCGAGCAGACGTGGAATTTGACGAATGACATTCTCCGAAGCTAAGAAAGCATGATAACGATGTTCAAGTTTTCTTTTCTTCTTCCTATCTTTGTTCATCCGTCGTAAATCATCCGTTGACATATGCGGAATATTGTGCAGACGAGCTTCATCACAATGTTGCTCATCACCATATACACAAACTTTGTAACGAGGACGTATTGGATAACGAAGTTGAATATTGGTAGCAAAACGTTTTTCACGTTGAGTATCGTAATTTTTGAGTACGATTTGCAATTCAACAGTTTCGACAAACTTTCTTTGATGATGAACGTTAGCATAGTCGAGTAAATGATCAATAGACTCTCGAAGAGTTTCCTAAGAAAAAAAACACAGCATCTTATTCATTTTGAAACTGTGAGAATAATCGAACTTACTTTGGAGATTTTATTGCTAGAGAACATAGTTTTAGGACTGCATACGCACACGCAGTTGAATTTATATATAACTATTTCAACATAATATTGCACAACACCATACCGTGATTGGGCAACAACTATTTCGTAATGAATCAAAGCAGTTATTTTTTCGATTGTAAATTCTTGTCGGCACGAGAATTAGGGTGTAGATGTGACCGTAGAAGATAAGAATATCCATATTCACTTGTGAATAAATATCAACGTTGATAGTGTCATTTGTATTTGATGTTATCCAATCTGAAGACATCTATTATAAGAAATGTAGCAAAACAAAAGATCTCAATAATTTGAACAAAATTTGATACCAGTTCAACGTTTTCTCTTTTTAGTAGTACATCATTGAGTCTGATATGTTTCTTAATTTAAGATCCTTATGTATTTGTGAAAACTAAATATAGATAAAAAATGAAGTAAATAATTACCTTGTACTCTCTGTCTCCCTGTTTCTTATCTTATCTATATATGTTTACCTGTGTTGGTTTTATGTAAGAGCTATTTCTTCTAATAGATGCTCAAGAGTCTATTCTATACACAAACATATAAAGTGTATTCGTTTCAGTCTTCAGGGACTAGTTCTAAAATATCATTGTATTCCAAGCACCATGACGAGATCTATCCATTTCATATTATCGTTTGTCTGAATCTTTTCGAAAAGATGTAAATCGAAATTATCAATGCATCAAACAAAAACTGATCTACTTTTCTCCATATGATATTCATGATGCATACTATGATTCAATTTAACCTTCTCACTGTTTTGTATACTAGTATGTCATGAATAACATCGTGATTTCCTCGATGAATATGATTGCTTTCAAAATAAGATAATATTCATAATATTGGAAAAGAGTTAATACGGTATTGAAAATATACTAGAGATATCTATCGCGATGGATCTCTCTGCAATACATAATATTACATTCAATAAAATATTTATTTACATTTTAAATTTCATTACTAATTAAATTTTCAATGATTTTTCTGCGTTCTACTATTTGTTTTTCTAGTAATCGAACGTTTTGTATTATCTGTTAATAAGAATAGACATATTTCATCAAACACATGTTCTGGAAGTCTTGGAACTGAGATATTCGATTTGTTAGGTATTGATAATTTAATTATTAATAATAAAGTATTTTTAAATGGTTACTTTCATACTAATCTCAAACTAATCATCTACAACTATGCTTATTTAGATTCAAATTCTATATTTAATCGTTTCTTCAAATAATAATGGATGGAATTTGTGTTTCTTTTTAAATTTGTTTATCAACAAAATGCACGTGATGATTCAATTATGGCAATTTTTACGAAATTATTGTATTTTTGTAAAAAAAAAACAACGACATCTGTATTGTGTAATTGCGTTTGATAAGAACACTCAAAGTTACCTGAAAGAAAAGAATCAACAATCGCTTGCATCAAAAAACAAAGATTGCCAGACTATGTTGCTTTATTTCGAATTCTTAAAAATATCATAAAGACAAACCCTTCTATTGTTTGTTAGTCTGCACAGCATATTCAATTCTTTCTATCGTTACCAAGAGACAAAAAAACAATAAGATAAGAAAAAGTATTTGCGTCAAAGCTTACTTTTTTCCAGTAGTAAAACTACCTTTAAATCGAGTAACATGTGACGAAAGCATACTTGTTTCTTTCGGTGAAAGAACAAAAATAGGTTAATGTATATAAGTGCGTAATTTCAAATCATCATACTGTACATGCTATGTTTCTTTTCTAAGAATGAATAATAATACTACGGAAATCTATTTTAATTTAGCAGATGGTGAGTCTACTAAAATTCTTCTAGGATTTTGTATAATTTAATATGAAATATTGATGTACAATTGAAAAAATATTACACGAGTTTATTATTTATCAATAAAGAATAAGACTTCTTCGATACTAAAGTCCTGTTGTATTTATTCATGTGAAACGAAAATCAAAAATTTAAATGGAACCAAAAAATGAATTTTTCAATCTGACTATTAAAACGAATTCTAAAGTGTAACCCCAAAAAAACAATAAAAAAGAAAAAGAAAACGATTTTTGCTTATTGACAAAAATAAATTTCGATGATTCATGGGAAAATCGACATCACCTTTAGCATATAAAACTAATTCAATCTGACATCTGATAAATTATTTTTATTCATATTTTGTTGTCTTTCATCTATAGATGATTACGATGCGATTCTAACACGGCTGTTGCAAAATGATGATGATTGTACAAACCAGAATTTAACAATAGATACCATCGGTCAGTATCATTGACAATTATTTGCATGTTATTTATAGATTTTTCTGTGATTATTTTTTCAGAAAAAGAAAAAATTGACAAAATAAGTGGTTGGTTGCATTCTGAATTACTTAATTTCAACAATAGCGAATCAAATAGTGCATCTAACAACACCGAACAAACCATTGAAAAACCTGCTAATTCTTTAATTAATCCATCAGTTAGCAATGAACAATATTTAGCAATGGCATCAAATAATCTAATTGCAAGTATGTTTTAATCTTGTTTTTTCAATAATTTTATTAGTTCATTCGGATTTGTTTTTAATCCCCATTAGAAAGAATTCTTCTTAGCTTATAATTATAGATGAAAATAAGTTGAAATAGCACAAAAATAGTAAGATTAATATTTAAAATAGTTGGTTTTACTCTTAAATGCTGATTCTCGAATAGTGATCAAGAGGATAAGCTTTTCTCACGCTTTGACCCTACCCTAAAAACTTTTTCTTTACTTTCACACTGAATTTACCTAGATTTTTCTTATGTTCTAACTCTCCTTGATGCTTCATGATAGGATAAGATTGGCTTCGACAGCTTTACTCTCTCATTCGACATGCTATTGGGAAAAAATAACCATCCTATTACATATCTATTCTTTACCTTTATGAATCAATTCGTCCTAGAATTTATAATTTATAAAATATTATTATTTTCATTCTTCTAGTGATCACACCGGATGTCGATCGATCGATATACTTAAAGCATCCAATTCTGAACATATTTCGTATCTATAGTGGAAATGATTTTATTCGAGAGCAAATAAGAGGAATTCCAAAATTAAAAGATTGTGTAGAGAATACACGGTTATATTTTGGTGTAAGTTAATATATTGATAATGATTGATTTTCAGTTTTTCTCTTTTAGCCAGTTTCAGCATTCGTCAATTCTCAAATTGAATGTACATTAGTATTCAAAGGTCCTGATGGAGAATTTTATTTTGGTCCTTATGGATTTGTTCGTAGTGTTGATACAGGTTTTAAAATTGAAAATCGTACTGTTTTTGATTTGAACAAAGATGCAATTATTAATAACGAATTTGTTTCGTAAGTAAACATTTTAAATTTAAGAATCTGAAAATTTATTTCATTTGATTTCAGTTTGGAAATGACCATTTGTAAATTAAAAAATAGCATGTTCGAATCTAATGATAAACAACAGATTACAACATGTCAAATAAAACGAGCTCTTTGTGGTATAATAAAAATATTTTGAAATCATTATATATGTAAATATGCATTACATCTATATAGATACTATTATTAAAGTCGATCATAAATTGTTATTATCATGGGGAATATATGACAAGAAAAAGAAAATGAATAAAAATGCTAAACATGTAACACCTACTAAATTAGCCAAATATCTTAAATTATATACTGCATATCTTATCATTCGTCGTACTCATTGGCATGCAGATGAAAAACGATTTGTACCCGAACAAGATATTTTATTTTGTTCGAATGCTTTTACACCAGGTAAATTAGAAATTATTATCATATACATATATAAAATATTCTTTTTAATTTAGTTGATTCTTCACATCATCAAGATCGTTATGATTATAGTCCAAATAAATTACAAATTACACAATTAAGATTTTCATTAATTTCATCACATGAAAATATTAATCAATATTATTTACAAGTATCATTTATTGTAAGTTATCATTATGTATTTTATTTGATTATTAGTACTATTTTTGGTTTTTTATGTGAAAAGATTCCAGAATTGTATAGATGTACAGGATTGAAAAATAAATATTTAGAAATTAAAATACTTACTAGTAGTGAAGAAGAATCAAAGATTCATCCTAATTATAAATTTATGAATGGTCAAAGACCAATTGATTCAAAATTAATTCCTATACATGAATATGATTCAACGTAAGTGTATTTTTATAATTTTATTTTTGTATAGATCATTATAAAAGAATTTATAATTTTTGATTGTAGTATGATGTTCAACATTACTAAGCGTACTGTAGAAGATTGGGAAACTGATTTTATATTACATCAATCTCTATCAATTTCATCATCTAATAGTTCGAGTATGTAACCTTAACATTTATGTTCATCTATTCTTTACTTTTTTGTCTATTTATATAGCGCTTCGAACTGTAACAATAGATAATTCTAGTATGAATTGTTTTCGTATACAGTTACAACTATGTCATTGTTCAAATGATGATTATGTTCCATATCCAAGATCAATTGTTGTATCTGATCCAGTGATTGATGGTAAGTTTTATTGCTTGTATTACATTATATATAATATGAATCTTACTCGATAGAAGTTACTTCTGAAGAGATAGATACTTCTTTATCGCTGGAAAATGATAGTTTAACAGATGACAGTCTGGATCAATTATCAACACAAGTTAAAAGATCATTTGAGAAAGAACCTCATGAACGGACTGGGTTGGTTTTGATACTTTTTTTTATTAATAGTATTAAATTGAATTTTTCTCTATTGTAGTTCACCGATGCTGAAAACTCAAAAGCATGCGTAATTCTTATGGAATATTTGATCGAATCAAATTAAAAAAAAAAAACTTTTTTTTCCTTTTTTCTTTTAATAATAGCAAACAATTAATAGTTGACTATATATCTTTATAAAAGAATATTTTATTTAAATAAAAGCTTAAACATAGTTAAACAATCATTATATGGTATTTATTAACTGTTATTAGCAAAGAAACAGCCTTTTGAAAAAAATGAAAAACATAATAATGAAAATTATCTTCAAACATTGTGATTTCAAAAATAAGACTGTACTTACGATTTCTGAGTATTTTTTAATCTCTGACAAGATATCCAATATCTCAAGAACAATGCGTCTTTTTGGGATGAAATTTTTGCGGTATTCTTATATTTACAAGACATACCTATGGGCAAATTTTCGGATTGACATTCGGAAAATGAATTTTTTTGATAAATACATTACCGTGGCAGAGATAAGAAATTCAATAAAATTGTTACCACTGGAAAAGATACCGAAAGAGAACAAATCCTTATAGGTTTCCAGCAGTTCTTTTATTACACATTGTAAAAAACCAGGGATTTCATTAGAAACTGATTATTAATTGTTTACAGTGACCAGTAAGTCGTGCATAGAAATATCCTACGGTAGCTACGAAGAATATAATTTTCTCGTTTTTCATCGATTAAAAAAATCTAATAGACTAGTTCAACATTTAAATTATATTTGTACTCATTCAATAGTAAAATGAAAAAAAAAACGTAAAACAAAAATATAATCTCCGAGATTGTTATTCATACAGTTCTTGTCATTTGTAATCAATGAGAAACCAGGAAGAAGTTCTAAACTGGATCTAGGTTAGGAGATATTTTCATGTTGTACAGATGTTTTGGTATTTAACCGATGAATACCGACGCTTTTCATCACATGGAAATTAAGAATGAATCAAGGAAGTAAGTGTAGCATCTGAGCAATAAATTTAATATGAGATGTTGAATAACCGCTAAGATGCTGAAATAATTTTCAAAAATAAGATAGAAGTTCTACTAATGACTAGAAAGAGATTAATAGTTCTGATTCCATGTTTTTCAATCGAAGAAAGGCTATTTTTCGACCATAACGAATTTTTATCATTTTTTTTAACCGAAGATTTTCGAGATTGATGAATCTAAATCAACAGATGGTATGTTGAAATTTTCAAGTTCGATTTTTTGATGCGTAGAGGTTTATTTTAAAATAATAAAAATATCAACTTGGAATAGGATAACTCTTATTCGTAGCTATATTGGTCCCCATAGCTGATTAGGTGCATTTTTTGGCACTCATTCACAAACTATTGTTTTTAAATCTCAATAACTATTTCTTCTAGACGGATAACTTTAATCTTTCTTCGATTTGAGTAAATCAATTGAAAGTTAATTGTCGACCTTCGAAGTGTCATTAACATTTTCACTCTTTTAAAAGTAATATTGTACTATTAATTTGATTATTTCGATCAAAACCTCAAATTAATGGAATTCTACTGTAGCCAAATAAGATCCAAACTAGACAAGCATGTCTTGTTGCAAAGATTGTCTTAATTAAACATTGACCTTCTCGATGTTTTCTTATCTGTCTATCCATCGATACTTTCAAAGACAAATGTCATGTGTCCTGTCTTGACAACATTCATCATTTGATTTGAGTTTCTTCAGATCGATCAACGAACAATCGATAAGATATCATTCAGAAGATCTTGTTCTCATCCTCGACAAGCATTTTAGAATCGAGTCATTGACCATGTCGGAAGAAAATTTCCTTTGATCTTATTGCTGATGCAAGAACTGATCATCATGCTCGTTTCTCCTATGAAGATCGGTATTTGAAGAGACACACACATTAATTCTCTGTAAATCTCCGAACGAGGATAGTAATCACATAACTTTTCATGTCTTATGTAGAAAAGAATTAATTGTGAATATCGAAATTTGAGCATCTATAGATTTCCATACGAAAAAGAGTCATCAAGTTTCTGTACGTATTTTAATTAAATGAGCATTGTGTAAATGACTCGTTTGATCAAAACTTGACATACAATATTGTATTTATAATATCTATCTAAATTCTAACTTTCAATCATTATAACTATATGTTCGAATGATGTAAAATTTTTACATTAATATATTGCTCTAGGTACAAAATGATATGATGACATCGATTTGTATTTGTACTCATAAGGAAATATTTAGCCTATTTCATAGCAATATATATCGATGTGATAATAAACATTCTCTTACTAATGTGTCATTCAGATGATTGCATCTCTCTTCTCGACCATATTATGAATACTTGTTTGACTCGAGCCAAATAAGTATTGACGTATGAATAAATAAACAATTGCTAGTGGCATTGTATGACATCCTAACGTTGATATTTTGGTTATAAAAACATCGGAAGCATTTTCTCATTTTCTATTATTCTAAACTATCAACAACATATATTTTTTTCCCTTGATATCAGCGATTGATGTTGCGAATCTTATTTCTTTTATTCATTACAATCATTACTTGTTCAACGTCGAAACGTGAATATGTAATTAAAAAAGATTTTCTTACTGGTATAAAAGCAGGTGAATTTTCCGTCTACGATCAAACTGGTAAAATTCTTCAATATCGAATTGAATCTCGTTATAATGCTCTACATTCTGTCGAACTTGTTGCTTATCCATCGAAACAAGTTATTGCTCGACTTAAAAATCAAATTACACTTTTATTATATAAAGGTAAATTAGAAATATTAGATCCTAAATCAAATAAATGGATTACTGGTACAATTAATCAAAAATTAAAAGTACTCAATCATAAATCTACAATCAATTGGAATGGAAGACAATTAACGATGAAACATAATGTCGCTTCGTTTACAACAAAATTTTTTGATGAAAAACAACGAAATCGACTTATGGCCGAGTATCGAATACATGTAGTATCGTCAGTAGTAACCAACAAATATACAATGAAAATCTTCACTGACGAATTACCCGATGCACTCTTTTTACTCTGCCTTACTGTTCGAGACCACATTGTTGCATCAAAAAAAAAGACCTAACCTAATCTCAAACCTTTTTTGATTTGAAACCTATTAAATGATTATACTCGATATAGTTCAATAAAAATCTAGAATGGAAATAGAACTCAAACGGATGGAAGAATTTGTTTTTTGAAGAATATGAAGAAAATTAATGTTATAAAACATATATATGAGTT
>CAJNOL010001108.1:15293-80577 GCA_905250125.1 Rotaria sordida | reverse complement strand
TTGTTGTTGATGATTTATGAAAAATTCCTTCCGTCCTGTTAACTATGAGAACATAATTTGGCCATCCAATGTGTTCGTCGAATATTTCAAAAAAAAAAAGTCTAAAAAATAATTTATTGAAAACTACTGAATAATTTTTTCTACTATTTGTTTTGATAATCAGAAAACTCGACTTTTTTTTATTAAAGTTTTCGATTAACGAATTTTTAAACAATTTCAAGTAATAGGAAAATACGAACAATTATATTTTTCTAATAGTTTTATAATGATTAAAACTATTATACTCTCAACATTATTCTAGTAATGATCCATTACATTAACATGATTTAATTGTCGATATTTTTTTTTTCTTAACTTCAAACATCAATAAAATAGAATCAACTTACCATATTATAACGCATATATATTGGAGATGTGATAAAATGGATTTGAACATTGAACGTGGTTAGTTGATTGAGACGACCATCAAGTAAACAGAGACAATCATCAAAAACAAACACATTAATATTTAAGACAGTTAGAGTCGTAGAGAAATAGATTGTTGGTGGAAAATTATGAAGTAACAAAAAAGGATATTCATACACAGATGATGAAACAATTGTCAAATGTTTTAAATTTTCGAAGAAAGCCATTATAGGTGCATAGAAATTTCTAGCATAAGTTTTCAACGATATTTCATAAGTACATTCATCATTATTATGAAGAATAAGATCTGTTATCTGATGTTTGAAAATATGTTGATAGAATGAATCATCTATGAAAATAGATAAAAAATGTTTTTGTATTTTAATCTTTTGATAACTAAGAACATGTTAAATATTTACCTTTTAAATAACGAAAAACTGTATCTTTTCCGAAATTAACAAGTTCTAAAGAAGTCAAATATGGAAAATCACCAGCAAGAAGAATACGTTCTATAGATGTTGTTTCGAGAATAAGTTTTTTGATACTATGATGAATTTGAGGTAATATAGTAGTACAAAATCGATTAAGTTTATCATTAGTAATCGATGATGTTCTTACAAAATTGAGAATTTTAGTAAATACACTATCTTGTACTAAAATATCAAGTCGTTCATTATTTATTTCAAATAATGAATAAAGAACATCAATATTATTCAGTTTCTTCAAGATGATAATTAATATTTCATTGGGCAAATCAAGAAGATGAATGTCAGACTGATTCATGTTTGTTTATAACTGTCACCGTTTTAAAAAACGTATATATATATATGCAACGCAGAATAGAAATGTATGACTGTGATGCAAAACAAAAGAAATTGCTGCCGGTCAATATATTGTCCATCATTAGATTCTGACCTCTCTTCAACATTTGTTTAGTTTGTTGCAGTCGCTTCACAATGTTCATGCGCGTAAAAATAGACGATAAAATAAACATATCTATTAGACTAAAAAAACTTGACTGAATTACATTCATATAATTCTTTTATAAAGAATAAATAGTCATTTTGTGTGTCTTATAGAAACATATAAATGAGAAAGATACATTAACATTAACTATATACTATTTTCTTTGCTAAAAAGATTCCTTATCTCTTATAAAGCTACTTAAAGGTTAAAATAAATTTTACAGAGAAAATTCGATTACGTATATATACTCAAGCGATTTGACCGAGATAAGTAATCTCGACGTTGTAGAAAAAAAAATGCATTGTTATAAGAATTGCTAATATCATACAAAAATGATTGCTTGCAACAAAAAAGTCAATTCCAAGATAAGTTTTTATCTTGATTATAAATATGCTACTACTTTTTATGTTTTTACCGAAATAGAATCACTTCTGGTTAGTATTAGCAATTGTCATAACAATACATTTTTTTCACAACTTCGAAATTGCTTTTCTCGGTCGAATTGCATTAGTCACAAATATAAAACTTTAGGAATGGTAGAGCTAGATGTGCTGATGAAATTTCACTATAGCACAAGCTTGGAGAATCTCGTGATTGTAGTTGAGGTGATGCAAAGTTGTGAGAAATTCGAAAGTAGGCTTCAAAGATGGCTTCGCCATTCGATTTTGCGACAAGCTTCGGATCTGAGAGTTTCAGCGTAGATAGAGGATAGTCAAATAATTACAGAACACTAATAAATCTTAAAATTTCATTTGATATTCATAGAGACATTTTAGCTTAAAAAACAAGGATCATCACAAAGACTAGTACTTATGGTGAAGTTTTCAGCCTTCTCTCTTGTATTTTTGAAAGGAAGAAGTTACTAAAAACTAATTTAGCTGACAGGCTCCATCTAATCTCAATTATTAGGACCTCTTGCCAAAGTTTTCAAATTTTTTGTTTTGAACTTAGAATTATGCTTGCATACACAAGTCCTACAAGCACTGAAAATTTCATTTCATTTGTTTTCTGTGACGAGAAACAGAAGACATATATAATGTTTTGTGCATTGAAAATGTGTATTTGTATACAGATAATTAACGTAAGCAAATTCCGACTGTAGTTATTTCTGATCATTTATTCGTTCTTCAGTAAATTCTTCTCATAGTCCTAAATTATGGACAACAAAAAATATAGAATTATATACTTATCCATCGATTTTATTTGATACTAGTATTTTGTTTTTGCCTTTTAGATACTGTATTTGTTTTTTTGTCATTCAGAAGTTTGTTTCTATGTGATTACAATTATAGTTTTTCTTCAGACAGACTGCTCAGTTGTTATCATTTTGTATGAGTCTATAACGATTTTAGAAGATAAATATGTAATTAATATGATAAATTCAAAGTCATAATTTCTTTTTATGATAAAGTCAAATCGTTGTATGTAGTTTTTCTTTTTATCATATGTATGCAGACAAAGACAATCATTACCAGAAGACAATGCTATTGAGTACCATTTATTTGGCATTTTTAGCGTTTCGCATGCATCATTTGTCGAGACAAAGTAGCTCAAAATGTTCATTAATAAAGTAATTATGACTCATACATAATAGTTCTTATTTTTTTGTTTTTGTATTTACACAATATTCGGAATATATTGAGATAGTTTTTGGTGTGTAGTTAATGAGTGTACATAAAAAAGAGACACACATACATTCAGATTCTAATACTACATTCACATGCAAACCTTCTCGATTCATTCGGAGTAATTCTTTTTTTTGAAAGTCATTTCATTATTATACTTTCAAATAGTTTTATTCATGTCATTAATTCTTCAATCTGTAATTTTCGAACCATTATCTATTATGATTATGATTATTTAACATTAGAAATTGTCAAAATGTTCAAGATTTATGCAAAATCTCTATTTTTTTTGTCAACCCCAGGCGTAGTTATTTAATAAGAGTTGAACAGCTTCACTATCTTCAATTACTAATCTTTTTATGATTTCTTGTATTGCTAACAATTCAAAGGTGTCGTAATCGTTGATGAAATCGTATGATGAATTTTGGGTAGCACAATTTGAATGTTCCCATAACGTTTGCACGCAGGTCTTATAATTAGAATTAATCGTTTTTCTGATAGCACAGATAATTTCACCAATAGTCGCGCGATTTTCAGGTTCCGGTGACCAGCCTTTTTCAATAATGTTTTTTAAAATATCTGGCATCACTGTTACTGTCGGATGAACAGTATAAACACGCCAATCTTTGGGACGTTCACCTTTTATTGTGAATTTCATTATTATTTGCGTATCTTTTAGACCGGCAAATGGATGTTGAACTGTCAATAATTCGTAGAGTGTAAACGAAAGAGCATAAATATCGGATTGAAATGATGGAGTATTTCCATTAGCCACTTCCAGTGCATCATATCCAACCGTACCGCCTGATTTTTGAACAGCTGTAGCCGATGCTGTTTGAATAAGAAAACTCACTCCAAAATCAGCTATTTTTGGTATGTAACCTTGTCCAGTAGAATTTACTTGAAGAAGAACATTTGCAGGCTTAAAATCTCTATGAACAATTCCAGCTAGATGCAATTCTCCAAGTCCTTTACAAATTCCAAGTGCAATGTCTAAACGTTCTTCGAATGTCAAATTCAGAATTTTGTCATTAATCAGTGCCGTTGCAAGACTCGAACCATCAATGAATTCCGTAACAATAGAAATACCATAATTTGGTAATCGAATACCTCCATATACAATTAGAATATTCGGCATATGACTTAACGGTCGAGACAGAAATATTTCATGAATAATAGCATTTTCTATATCAGAACCAGTCACAGCTGGAACACGAGGGCATTTGATAGCATAATTCTGTACTTTAAGTATATTGCAAAAAGCACCATGGGCAAATGGTAGTTGATTATTTTCTATATGGATATTATTCAATGCTGTTGGCAGACAATATAATTTAAGTTTGTCCATGCTTGTTCGAAGTAAATTCATAACATATTCAGAACTAATAGCATTATCATGAAGTTTACCATTACACAATGGGCAATGCTGAATTTTTTTGAAACATTCATGACATACGTAATGTTTTTCACTGACCGTACATGATCGAATTGGAGTGTTCGAGAACTTTGAATACAGAGAAAACTTAGAAAAACAAATTGGACAACGTAATTCATTTAATAATTCACAATAATCAAAATCTATTAGATTAGCATATTCTGTATTTCTATATTTTTTCACATAGACTTCGAACATATCTCTGGTACAAATCATAAATCGAGTCTTGAGACCACTGGTAACCCAATTAAGGAATGATATAATCTTTATTTGATCGTTAGTGTCTAACTTATTAATCCATTGATGTATTGAAGTTTTGATTGTCTCATGATTGAAGTAGGATTGAGTTTCATGTAGTCGGACAACATTTGCCGATAAGTACATCACATTATGGTAACTGCAACCCATACAAGCTGCTTTACTGGAATTCCACTCTTCGGCATTGGTTTGAACATTTATTAAAGTTCCATCCAAAATATTATAATAGGCAAAGGAATTATTTCTATTTAATTTTCTACTGTTATGTATAACGTGAGTAACTTTTGTGCATGGAATAATCTGTTCAATTTTGAGTATGAGAGATTGGATTGTATCGTCCGGTTGTACTTCTTGAACTATGCAAAATTTCGAACTGCAGCTCCATCCACTCACTTTAACTTTCATCACTATCTAAAGAATATGTACTAGTTATATACGGTTTAATTAGGACTAAAGGTAAAAGATGCTTTTTTTTAAAATCAGCGTCAGTTGACTAATGCAACGTTAGCTCCCACAGAGTTGTAAGTTGGAAGAACAACTAAACACAACAAGTAAAAGAAAGGTAAAATTTTGAAACATACAACAAACTGACACGTGACCAAGGTTGAGAAAGAAGAAAAAAACTTGCGGAGCACCTAAATAAATAGGTGAAGTGACTTTAAAGTATAATAATGTACATAAAAAGACATCAAGAGAAATTCTATCATAAGATGAAAAAAAAAATTGTCACATAAATATTAGATTACACAAAAGCAAAACTTCGGTTTATTCCAACAATGCATGTTGATTCATATTCAGAACAGGGTTGCCATCTCTCCCGCTTTTTCATATAAAAAACTTTAGTGTATTTTTTATTGAGAAATTTGAGACAATAAAATGCGTTACTACGATGTAGATTATGTTAGCTGTAGAGACTCGCATCAGAATCAACGTTGGAATTGTTTCGAAGTCAACTAAATTTCTTGCCAACAATCCTTTTTTAAAACCAGAATTTTTGTGCTTTGTAGATTTTGTTCTTTAATGAGTTTTCTACAAATCGATGCAGGTTGAACGCCTAATCAATGTCACATCGGAATCTGTGAACACGTAAAGGAAGTCTGGATCAATTTTGACTTCGAGTTTAATTTTCTCTTCGTGTTCGTAGGCCTCGATATGTCGTTGATTGAGCCTTCAAAGTGCATCAGATTGCAGAAAATCTATCAAAGAATAAAATTTAAAGTGCACAAAAATTCTCGTGTTAAAAATTAGTTATTGTCAAGAAATTTAGTTGACTCCGATGCAGATCTCTTGTTAGCTGTCGTTTACAGTCTATTGTTATCTATATGATTCATTCTGTGTTCCATTCTAGAAAATAACGCTTCTACCGAAAGTGTTTTTTCGGAAACGATACATATCCAATGATTTTCGCAATCGAATATCAGTCGATTCATTCGCTGCAGATATACAGATTCGTTGAAATACTTAAATGTCACACAAACATGTATACACGTCTACTGTCTCAAAAAATAGTTTCTAACCGAAATTCATTGGAACAGTAAATGTAACTACATTGAAAAAATGATGTGTTTAATAAAATACTCATTTTTTTTATGTGTCATTTATTATGCTTTGGAGATTTGTGAATAAAGAAGAATCATGGAGCGAAGCAAAAAGTTATTGAAACTCACAGGAATGTGAACATCCTACAGAAAACAGCTTTCCGCAATTTTTCCATTTTTTTTTACTTTTTGTTTCCGTTTTTCTACAAAGGTTTTTCACCAGAAAAAAACCAGTCTTTTGGAGGGAAGATGCTCATATCTCTAAGGTATTAGAGTATATTTTTGAGATGTTTTACAACCAAAGGCGATCATTCTAACCATCGGTAACAGCCATAAATTGGTGTTACTGCATTAATTTTCATGGTATTTTGTGGCAATCCTTCATCACATTTTATATACCATTCTTTGCTAACAAGAGATTATCGTTTCTTTTACTATTTTTACTGTTTGACGAGTTTACGGAAAATGGTGGTTTTCATCGCTTTATATCATTGATGACCATTCATGGTTACATTCTCTTCCATACGAGAAAGTAATTGCACCAGAGATATGAAAAAATATTTGTTTTATTATCTTACAGATGGAACGTCTATAAAGTTAATTTTGTTAAAACAGCTTTTTCAGCTTGAATTCGCCTAGGAACTTGTTCTATCTGCCCTACTCTTATTCTAAGTGTAACTCAATGGTAAGTTCTATCGATTCATATAATCAAATTCTCCAAAACTCGAATTATAATTTTTAGGTTTTTGTACAGCGCTATCTATGGCTAAAAAATCCATACTCTGGGCTTTGGCAAAGTTGAGCATACCATTGGATAGAGCTCATTTAGTGATAACTTCACCTATGTACAAATGGACTCGTTTATTTTTTTGTTTTTGAATATGATCAAAACAGACAGTCACGAGTTCATGTTCTTGAATGACAATAAATCAAGACATTCATCTTTAGAACATGAACAATAAATAAACGAAACAGAAGTTTTCCTTGCATTAACATGCAAATGTATATTTTGATTACAATAATAACATTGAAAACGATCGATCACTTGTATATTTGATTTATTTTCTTGATTTGATCAAGACAAATCCCCGATGCAAATAAATTGAGTACTTGGCGGTGAGCACGAATTCTGACTTCATTAGCAATAAACGCTTCTCCATCACATGCCCAATTACTTAATCTAGTTTGTGAAGTAACAATTGGACGGATAATAACTTCAGTAGCACGATAGCGTTCAACATTTGATAACTCATCGATTGTTCGACCATCATCGGCTACATGACGAAGAAATCGATAAAAATCCAAATGCCATGAACTTTTCACTAGAATAACATCGAATGATCCATCACCTAAAATATGAAAAAAAAATTGCTTGTTCAACATTCTAATTCTCACAGAATCTATTTTCTAATAAGCAGCATATATATCGAATGTTGTACTAAATAGAGATAGTTTTTAAAATTTCTTATCAACAAATTCAAGTCGATTTCGAATTCTGAAAAGTAAACTAAAAATAAATGTGAAAAAATTTCAAAAAGAAATCTCATTCGTTAAGTAAATATAGTATATGAAGAAATAAATTATTTTTCAAGCAATCGCGTACCTATTTGAACAGATGGAGACATTCCATATTTGCTTTTTTTACAACGACCTGGAATGTTAAGACAATTGATTGCTCTATATTGACCTTTACATTTGATCGGCAATGATGTAGGTGATTGAATAGCATTGATTGTTTGATTTTCTAAAGAATTTTGATTATCTTGTCGTTTTGCAGAATTGTCAAATAAATGTCGATCAATACTATCAATCAGTATTTCTGGACTACAGTTTTCAACTGGTTGAGTAATAGTCAATTCTGTCTCGTATGAATTGTTACGAAAAAATTCATAAAAACCAGCCATATCATAACGAAATGGACCAAAAGCTCGCCAATTATCGGATTGTTGAATAAGATTACCAAAAAAGCCATAGGAAACCATTGTTGCCATTAAATGTACAAAGCAACGTTCACTGTGCACCTAATATATATATATATATATCAAAATTGATTAGATATGTACAACACACTCAAAATGAATATGCCTACTGTATTTATATCAATGAGAACAGATTCACCAACGATAATTTGTAAAGTACTTGTAATGGGATCATTGTGACCAGTAGTACTAAAAACGATTGCATCTGTAGATCCAGCCGGAATAACACCAATACGTAAATTAGGTCGTATCAGATTGACATTTGGATTATTTATATCGAGTTTAGCTTGTTGTACGGTTTTGAGTAGAAGACCATGACACAATTCTGAAAACATTCCATCGCCGCCTACAGATACAAGACCATCATAATTATCAAGTGATTGTTCATTAATATATTCTCGTGCATGATTGGCATGTTTTGTATAGATCGTTTTTACATTTATATTGGCTTCTTCAAATAAAGGTAATACATTTTTCTCGTATACAGAGGATCCTTTGCCTAAAATAAGATTATTGTATGATCAACGAAAAAAAAAGAAAAATTGTCTACGTTAACTCATACCTTTACCACATCCAGGATTGACAAATACTAAAAGACGTCGAGGTCGATGTTTTAATGTGAACAAGTATTCAGTTAATATTACACATAATTGATGAGCAGCTTCGAAATCCATGTCGAGTTGTAATCGTTTTACTGTCCAAATGAACGATTCAGAAATGTGAACATAACTGAGAACTATTGGAATCGGTTCGAATGAAATTAAATCATAATTTTGAATGATTTTTTCAGAAGAAAATCGTGGAAGATAAAATGTGGAAGAATTTGATTCGTTCGATGATTTTGTAAGCGGTTTAATATTAAGTAAATTATTGAGAAGAATTGTTCGTGGTATATTATCATTATCAATAGTCGTAGCATTTATCTTTTTTTCACTCAATAATTCAAACTGAAGTCGAATCAAATGTGCAATATTAATCGTACTCGATACTGCTCCACAAACATTGGCACTCAATAGTGTACTATCGTTAGTACCTATGAAAAGTTCTTTAAAATCATCATCAATACAAATAGAGAGACGAAATCGTTCCGTTTTGATAGAACATGAAGTTGAAAATAAAATGGATGGCATTATAAAGTCAATAAAATGTCTAAGGAAGAAGTATAAACTATATAAAAACAAAAAGTAATAATTTTCTCAATAAACATCAGCTAAAAATATATAGAAATATAATAAATAAAAAAAAAACGATTGACTTACTAATCATAATCGAGCTATGAGCGATTAAATCTATAGACAAAATAAATACGAAGATTTTCTGCGCAAATCTAATAGCCCTATATATAACCACGTTTTTTTCTTTTCTATCACACTCGTCGATCTGTCTTTTTGCTTTGTCGTTCTCTTTTCATCTCTCACATACATCAAGCGTTCTCTTATTGTCGTTCTGTTAAATAGCATTTACGCACATACTCTATCTCTCTCGTCAATATAGACAGGCATGTAAGGGATTGAGTCATTTCATCAACAGAACCCTTGGATGGTAAAGAAAAAACATTCTCAGTACTCGTGCAAACTTCTGTTGTGACATAGAGAATTCAAGCGATATTCAACCCTTATCAATATATGCTCTACATTCTGAAACCTGTGTTCTTATCTGACTGTGTAGAGTAGAATAGGTGCGTCACACTCTATTCAATGGCTTCGATCAAGCCTACGAAATCTCTTGATTTTGCAGTTCCGACAGGTTCGATTTTAGCGACAATATGAATCAATAAAAAAACAAAGTATAGAAGAAATAAATAACTATTCAAGAATTGTCAGAACGAATTTTTCTCGCAAGAAAAATAATAGTCATGCTGCTAACATCGTAAAAATGAAGTTCTAGATCGTTTATCTTTCGTTTCTAATTTGTTTTTTGTCATATCTTATATTTACTTTCTTTTTATTAGTAAACAAACATATATAAGAATACCAACAAAATAAAATACATTCGATTAAAAAGATATCTAATAATCTCAAAACATAATTTTCTTAAGAATAAACATTAAACACTCTTCGATAACTATTCTAGTATAGTAGATAGAGCACCAAAAAAAAAAATAACATCATTCATGTTCACTCGATTCTGTTATGGTTGAGATGTATCCAATTGTTATCGATCAAGAAATCAACATTTTTCTAGCAAAAGTCATTCTGAATTCGAGATAAAAAACATCCAAGTTCAATTCTGTAGTTTTCAGCGTTTTTCTGATCGATCTATTTTAAACTTTTCTGATTGCTAAAACTATAGATCAGACATTGTATGATATGTTGAAAAACGAACTTTTTCCTGGAAATCGAAACGATTGATCCGAAATCCAATATTTACACTCTATAGTATATGTGAAAAGATGATAGATCTTGTTAAGAAAGAATATTCTGTCAATAAACGAAACATTGCCAATATCCATAACTATAAAGAAGTTTATTTGGTAATTTTAATGATCTTTATTTATTCATTTAAATTGAAAAAGCTTTTTTATTTGAAATCGACAAATTTATTGTTGACAATTTTTTTTAATATGAGCCTATTATTTTGAATAATAAAAATCTTTTGAATTCTGTCATAAGTTGAAAATTTCTTTTTATGATATACCCCCGAAAAGCAAAAGTTAGCCACTTTATTTTGAGTATATCGTTACTATAATAGTATATTTTTAAAATAATAATACCGTATTCGGAAAGCGTGTAAAATTCTCTGTTACCCTGTATATTTGTATTTTGGTTTTCAATTTTGAATGATCAACATAAATTGAATATAATGAAGACACCCTGATGTCCAGATTCCCACAGACATGATTTTATCCCTGTAATCAAATTAAGTTTTTTAGATTTTGTATCACCGTAGAATGTTTGTTTTGAAAGAGCAATTATATATTCTGATAGCGCTTGAAATTCTCTATCTTTCTATATATTTGTTCATTCTCTTCCATTTATCTATTATAAAAATAATATAAGAACAATGAAGTCATCGCGATTGACAATTTCGAAAAATCTTGTGTATAATATATTTTTTCGAACTATAAGTACAAAAAAAATTATTTTTTTATGCAAACGATTATGCATTTTGATAGAGCTTCAAATTCTCTATCACCCTATATATTTTTGTTTTATCCTATATTTGTGTGTTGAATAATAAATTGAGTAATATTTAAACATCCTCATTGATCTACCCTAAATTAGACAGAAAATTTCAAAAAAATAGCGAAAAAAAATTGTGGATTTTTTTGAAATTGTCAATTACGATAACTTCATTGTTCTTATATTATTTTTATAATAGATAAACGGAAGAGAGGGAACAAATATATAGAAAGATAGAGAATTTCAAGCGCTATCAGAATATATAATTGCTCTTTCAAAACAAACATTCTACGGTGATACAAAATCTAAAAAACTTAATTTGATTACAGGGATAAAATCATGTCTGTGGGAATCTGGACATCAGAGTGTCTTCATTATATTCAATTTATGTTGATCATTCAAAATTGAAAACCAAAATAAAAATATACAGGGTAACAGAGAATTTTACGCGCTTTCCGAATACGGTATTATTATTTTAAAAATATACTATTATAGTAACGATATACTCAAAATAAAGTGGCTAACTTTTACTTTTCGGGGGTATAGATACGATAATAAAGACATGATATATGACCATTTACAGCGGATGTAATTCTCGCCGTAGATTCCTAAGAAATCCTAATAAATTCATAGTGAGTCCCCGAGAGTTCGTTGCGAATTTCCCGAGAATTCTGCTAGTGAGAGTTGACTAGGACTACTATTATACTTTGTTTGATACATTAGTATTCTTCGCTCTGTCTTCATTTATATTCATTGTAACTTACTCTCACAACAGAATCATATAAATCCATGAATCAAGCGAAAAGACATTTTTTTTCTCCATCCACCTTCAACGATTATAGTAGTTATGTAATAAACAGAACAAAATCTATGTTTGACTAATAAGATAACATAAAGATAACGAACTGAGTTTGAATATGACCAAATAAAAAAGAAACAATGTCATATAAATAGTAGAGCTAGAGAACAATATTTATTCATTCCTCCAAATCGAATGATCACAACACGCAATCAACATCAGCTTTGTAACTTTTCAAACTTTATATATGTTGAATAGCAAACCATCGAAATATCAAATTTTTTTTTTTGGAGTCCATATAGCACCACCTAAACAGAGAAGAATGTTGGAAAATGCTTGTAGAACAAAAATGGTCGTTTAAAAACTAAAAGATTTACTCTTAAAGCGTGTGCACGCATACAACTCTATTTTTCATTGTTATTTTGCCGTGTACACAAGTCACAGGTTTGTGTTATGAGTGTTTTTATGTACAATTTATCTCACACACGTATAAACACTAAAAAATTCGGAATTTTGATGCGTGTTCTGCTAAGTATTTTATCGTCATGGATGGAGAACTAATTAATAATCATGCTAACGATCTGAAAGAGAGGGTGAGTGTAGGTGTATAAGTTTTTCCATTCTCACACTCACACCCTAAAATAATCTACTAGTTTTACTCAATTTTTTTAATATATTAAATCTAATTTTATTTGTCTCTCTTATATAAATCTCTTTCGTTCTTTTTCATTTGAGTTCGATTCTTTCTCAGATAGAATGAAAAATCTATAAGAAATATAACACTTGATATTCTTTTTACTTGCCTTGCTATATGATTAATGCAATGCACTTCAAACTTTCATATATTGTAGTAACCTTCTCGAATCTTTCCCATTAGCATGATTTGTTCTTTTATTTCATCTGTTTTATTCTCAATCTATTCAATTTTTTTCTTTGAATAACTTCTTCGTTGTATAAGTAGGTAAATAGATAGTTAAATAGTTAGATAAGCATACGGTAAGATGCAGAGTCCGATGCACAGGATGTTAAATGAGCAGTTAGGCAATCAGTTAACTGTAGGGATTTTAAAACCTTTTTTCAAAAGTAATTTTGTATAATTCCACCATTAATTGAGCTATATTGTCTAATTTTTTTATATGATAAATGAGTCCGTTTACCTTTTGTTTCTATGAACAAACTTCAAAAGCCCTATTCAACGATATCATCTTTAGTTGTAGAAGAAAAATTTTTCCTTTTCTTCTATTTCAGGAAAACTTTATATAGCAGTTCTTTTCAATGACTTCAGTTCTTGACATTCTCTAGATTTCTTAATCATTCAGACGTTGTATAGTCGTACGATAGACATTTGTTTTGATACATTCTCATCAAAAGAAATTCGATAGTATCAAATTGAAATGAGTGAATTTGTAACGAATAAACTGTCAAAAATTTTACCCCGTATACGAAATAATCATTTTCACACGACTCTTTTTTGTGAATGATAAACAAGAACTGCGATTAACACCTGAAAATAGTCGAAATTTCTATAGTGCTTTCACATGTTTTTTTTTCATATTGTTTTGTCTGCTTGCGTAGTATATTTAAAAAATAAGTAAATAAAATTATACCATACAAAAATCTAGAAGTGGATATTATTGCATTAGGCTATGCTTCAGTTACTCTTAGATTGAAAAGTATAAGAAAAAGAACGTTATTTGCACTTCAAATATGGCAACAACGAATAATTCGGACTTATTATTATTAACAACAACGATTGACAATGGTGACAAAAACTTTGAAATATTTTCGTTAATTTGGCTTGATAAAGATGTGAATACTAATGAAGATAATTGGAAAATACAACAAAAACTGAAAGAATCAATTAATTTTATTAAAACATTTGATGATATTAAAAAGTGTGAACAATGGATCGGACGAAAAATACAACAGAATGCAGAAGAGAAAATCATATTAATTGTTTCTGATAGTTATGGATGTGAAATTGTGCCACGTATTTATCAATTACCACAATTGGTTGCAATCTATATATACTGTCAAGTCGAAATGACAAATAAACAATGGTTAGAAAATTATAAAGAGAAAGTAAGTCTATCATGAAATTTAGTAGTAAGAGATAGTACCATTCTCATTGTTCGATAACTATAATTTGAATCACATCTTACAATAAATTCTAAAATATATAATAAAACTTTTTTGATTATCACATTTGGATAAAAGTAGATATTCAAATCTTTTAAAACATATCAAAGTTGTCAATTTAGTACATCTCAGCAGACAATACGGAATATCTATGTTTTATCATTTTCATGTATTTTTCGAAGATACACATACACAGAGCTGCTCGAGGACTAGTTCATTATCCGTCATCGAGATCTCGGTAGACGACAAAACTTTGGATAATTTAGTTTGTATCTAAGATTGTACTCGGAATAAGTGCTCATTGCATGTATAGTTCATTTGACATCTCCTGTGTGCTCATAGTTTTTGTTTTTTTTTGTTTCTACAATTAAATATGTTCTGTCTGAAATTCAAATTGGACTATTTCTATCAATTTCCTATGAATCATTTATTCAACTTACACAAAATATTCTTTTATTTTTCATGGAACAGTAAAGAATGATATTTCGTCATTGTTTAATGACGTTGATAATAAAAAACTGAATACACACACATACAGGTTAATCTAGGTTTGTGCAATTATTACAAAGTCTGATGAATTATTGACAAAAATATCAAATGATCAAAATGAACGTGAAATGTTAGAAGCAATCAGTAGTAATTCTATGTCCATTTTTATAAGTAGTGTTGCTACCGCTGCTTCTTCTTATTCTTCATCTACTGACAGCAAACAAAATTCATCTACTGAATTAAATGGTGACTTCTTATGGTCGCAAATATATATCGAAGTACTATTAAGAATGAAACGTAGAGATAATGAACGTGAAGAATTAATTAATTTATGTAAACAAATATATGATGGTAATAAAACGGAGTTACAAAATATTGAAAAATTTAAACAGACCTACACACCAGAGACAGCCATTCGATGGTATACAAACCAATGTTTTCTCTACAAACTATTAAACAAAGCTCTCAGAGCACAGGATATTGATATGTTGATTGCATTTCGATTTTTTATCAGTGATTTGTATCAACAATTAAAAGAATTATATTCAGCGGCTAGCCATCTTGAACCGATTATACGTGTCTATCGTGGTCAAGCTTTACCAATTCACGAACTTGATGGAATAAAATCGATCATTGGTCAACATTTATCATTAAATAGTTTTCTTTCAACATCATTGAATCGAGAAGTAGCACTTAGATTTATTCCATCGATTCCTGCTGCAAATAAAGAAAAGATACTTTTTGAAATTGATATTGATCCTTCAATTAAAAATATAAAACCATATGCAAATATTTCTTCATATAGTTATTTTCAAACAGAAGCTGAAGTTCTATTTATGTTAGGATCTATCTTTAAAATACAAAGTGTTACAAAACAAAATGATATATCAATCATTAACATTCGATTAGAAAGTGAATATGATCCAGAATTAAAACAGTTGTCGGATTATATGAAACACAATTTAGATGAAACACCAAGTTTCGTTACATTGGGTGATCTGTTATTACGAATGGCTGAATATGACAAAGCATTAAGATGTTATGAACGAGTATTGAAGGAATTGGATGGTAAAGATCAAAATACTATACAAGCTGCACAATGTTTTACAGGTAACAATACGAGAATGAAGAAACAGAAAAATGACACTTTCATAATATGATTTTTCTATCTTAGGCATTGGTAGAGCAGCTAATTTTGTAAAAAAATATGATCTATCAATAAAATATCATAAAAAAGCATTGATGATTAATTTATCACTACCAAATAATGATTATAACATAGCTGGAACTTATAATAATTTAGCGAATACATATAAAGATCGACGTGATCATCAGATAGCATTGAAATATTTTTATAAATCATTAGAAATCAATAAAAAAATTAATGGTGATGATACTCTTGAAGTTGCACGATTATATTTTAATATTGGTAATACATATCGATATCAACAAAAGTATGATGATGCTCTTTTGAATTTACAACGAACATTAGAAATTCGTCAAAAATATTTACCACCTCATCATTATGAAATAGCGGCAACATTGACAAATATTGGTAAAATTTATTATAAAAAACATAATTATAAAATTGCGTTAGATTACTTATTAAAAGCAGATAAAATCCATCGTCATTCACTGCCTTCAACACATCCTGATGTAGGTGGACTTTATTATCTTATCCAAGAAATCCGCAGTTTAATTTCACAATAAATTGTTAACTAACTGAAAGTTTACACTAAGATAGTCAAAGCTTTTAATTATATTTAGAAATGAAGTTCTTTTCGTATTTTTGATCATTTGAATGTCAAAACTGTAGCAATCGAACCATAAGTACGAAAATATTCTTTCAATTTTTCTATAATTCGTGCAGGGATAAACGATCACATTGGAAGGGAGAAACAATGACTTTAATTAAACCTTAAATATATAAAATTCATTGAAAATCCAAAATATCCTATCGTCATGTCTACCACGAGTCTACAGAGTAAGTTTTAAAAAGGATGAGGTGAGAGGAGAGTGTTGTATTATATAATTCAACACTCATGAACAACTATACAAATTGTCCAGTCGATCAATGTGTTATATTTGATAGTTCTTGTAACTATGTATATCAGTCGTAAGTTACATTGCAAATCTTTCGATAAGTTCATTTGTTGGTTGATGAGAATAGACTGTACGTTTTGGACACTTAGCAATCGAGAATAAAAGACATCAGACTTTCTGTAGGTTTTTTTTTACGCAAAATTGATCAAGTTATAATTTTAAAAGATAATCAACATCATTGTTTGATGAGTTGATTAATATATATGTATATAATAGTGCATACGATCTGCTGTAGATATAATGGATATGTAAAACAGATATATTTGACAATTAATTCAATAGTTATAATAATAAGAATGTTACACTGAGCAAAACGAATTAAAAAAAAAAGTGAAAAATAGCGAGCGAATACCAATAATGAAAATAAAAAATTCTCGTTTTTATATTTTCTGTATTTTGTAATAGTATAACGAAGTTAAAGGACATATGTGGGTTTCATATTTCAACCCTACAGGGGCTGCGCTAACAAGCTTTTTTTATTTGCATTTAACAGCTTCAATAATGAATATAATGGAAGCGGCAAGTATTTGATTAGTTTCACATGCTTCAATATAACGTCTTTGAAAATCTTTGCTTTCATCTTCAGTTAAAACACCTTTTGTGACTAAAAGTTCTCCCATTCCTCGAATTTTAATCCAGTCTTTATCTTGACTTGCTAAAAAATGACCTGATTGAAGAAATGGTATTGGATTCAAACTTTTAATATCAAAATTCATTTTTGGTAACATAAATTGCAAACGAATACCAGTTGCACCATCTCTTCTACTTGGTAAAACACTATCATATGTTTTAATTAGAATTTCATCAGGACTATAAATTCCTCCAGCACCACCTTCTAAAGCTATTAATCGACCATTAACTTTTAATACTCGTTTAATTTCCATTAAAGCTTTTGAAAGATCTACATGTTGAAGGGTAATATCGGATCGGACAATATCAAAAGTTTTATCATCAAATTCCATTTGAAGAATATCACCATGGTTTATCTTAATAGATACATTTGATGATAAATTAACTTTTTTACTTTCATATAATTTTTTTGCTTCTTCTATCATAGTTGAATTTTGATCTAAACCAATAATTGAAACTGTTTTATCTAAACGCATAGCTTCTTCTGCTACTAACATTAAATCAATACCTAAACCACATCCAATATCAAGAATTTTTATTTCTTGTGAATTATCAAATTGATCAAATTTCATTATTTGAATAACACGTTGTTTTGCATCAATCCATTCTTGTGATAAACGTTGTTTTAATAAATGTTCAACAAAATCAACTTTTAATCCAGATGCAAGTGTATTTTTATTATCTTTCCATACATTGCTAAAATCTTCGGTAGTAAGACGTTTCTGTTCTGTCATTGTATATTATGATTATAAGATATGAAGAGCTAAAATAATGTTAGATGTCAACCTTTACATACTATATCAATCAAATGAAAACGAAAAACAACGTGATGAAGATAAAAGGAAAGACAAATATTGAATTTAGGACGAAATAGTGACGATGATAAAGGCATATAAAATGCAACATGTGGAAAAAAATAAAGCTCAAATTCTGTATCAGTCATTGAAATCCTAAATAACATCTATTCGTTTCAATTTCAATGGATTGAAGTTTTCTTTCATTGAGAAATTTTTACTTTAACTATTTGTAATTATTTGTGTAAAGAAAAGAAAAAGCCTTTTGATGTATTTTAATATGCATGGGTGAATATTGGAAATATTTAATGCCTGAAAGATTGACATAAATCGAGAGTATTTGTGCAAATATTATCGCTAAAGTTGATGATCACACGAGAAACCTACAGTATGATGGGTTTTTTTTAATTTTATTTTAATATTTTCCGATACTTTTATATGAAGAGAAGTTAGATGTACTAATACATGAATCATTATCCTAGATTCGTTCTGTTTCCATCGTTGTATTTTTAACATAAATGATTGTATACATTTCAATAAAAAAAAAACGCCGATTTTCTTATTCGGACAATAACTGGAAGAGAACAGAATCAAGTGAAATTTAGTCAAAATAATAAGTGATTTTATAATATTTTTTATTCAAGTAACATTAAAAGGCTGTAGTACGAGGATTGGATGAGAACAAGTAACCAATAACAAATATATTTTTAAAAAAGAATATTCACTTAGATAGATGCTCCTATCATGCTACTGACTTTACTCATCAAATGATGGTGTCAGTGTTAATGTTCTTTTTGTGCTAAACATAATCACGCCCACACCCTCCTTTGTAATCATTTAAACAACGGTACAGATCGATATTAATCAATGAAGGTCATGCAAAGCATCTGTTCGAACGTTTGAAGTAACCTTATGTAAATCTATCATGACACTTCCCTAAACATTGTCTACATTATTCAGCTTAATTCTATTGCATGTCATCATAGTCAAAAAATATTTCAATAACATCAACCTGAATTGATGACTCTCGATTGAAATCAAAGGAAAAACTTTTCGATAGTTTGACTTTTATTCAATTATCTCAAGACTTTTTTTGTTTACATAAAAGAAATAATCAGAGTGATTCCATTTTATTAATCTTAGATGATTGTTTGTTAAATTGAGTTGATTTATCGTAAAGTTCAGCTGCTTCGTCACATTCACCTTTACCACGAGCGATTTGTGCAAGTTGAGCATAGAGCATTGGATTGCAAGCTTCACCATCTTTCTGTTTAAGTAGATTGCATACTTTTTGAGCTTTGTCAAGTTCACCAAGTTTGATTAACAATTCATTCAATCGATACCATCCTTTTGCAGTACCAATTTCTTCTCGCATATTAGAAATAAGTACACGAAGTTTTGAATTGATTTCATTTGTAATAGTAAGATTGATTCTCCATAACATATTTTTCTTATCGATCGGAGTAATCTCACCAACACGGAAAATAGAATGTGTCGAGAAGAGAACTTCTTTTTCCGATTCGAAACTACTGGTTTTTTCGATTGCAGCAAAAGGAATGGCCGACATTTCTAAATCGATAGTCATGTGAAAGAGTACACCCACTGAATCAGGCTTCTTTTCAAGACCACGACGACTAAAATTAATTGATACATCTTCATTTTGACTAGTAGATAAGAAATTATTGAATGAAATCAATCCACCTTTCATCTTCTTCAATTTTTCAAATTTGGGATTGATAAACGTTTGTCCCCGATAGACAGTTAAGGATTGACCCTTATAACGATGAATATTTTCCGAATGTAGCTTTTCAAGATTTCGATGAAGATCACGAATGAAAAATCCCATCTTGAGAATAATGTCCACGTCAAGAGTACCCAAAGCTCGATTGAGCATATGATAGATAAAACATTCACAAGTGTACCACCAGATAGGTGGATACTGATGATATTCTCGTTCGAATTGATCGATCTTCTCTAATTCAACTTGATTGTTACTGTACTTCTCACGACAATACTGAGCAAGTTCTTTGATAGATTGTTCATCATCCTCGTTAATGTCCAATAAAATTTCTTTGAATAATTGACCGTACATAAAATTTAAATCAGATTGATTTAGAATTGAACCGGATGATGATGTACCACTAGCCGAAAGAAAACTCATTGGCATTGAATCTTGATTAAAATGATGTGCAGTTTGATACAATGATTTACAAATCGTATCGATATGGGTAAGTATACCCTTTACTTTAGGCCATGCAGTCATTAAATGTTCATAGCGAGCTTTGTTACTACAAAAAACAAAAACAGAATCGAGTTGAGTCATTGAATGAACGATAGGTATGATATTTTCACCAAGACGACCAGATACAATCATGAAAACTTTTTCGTCATGAACATTTTTAAGAAAATTCACACATGGATCAACATCAGTAAACGTATCAACAGTACTGACAACACGTCTTAGACGAGTAAGTGTATTACAACAATCTGGATTCGTTTTGTCGATATTAGCATCTAACCAAAGGATACGAAAATTTTCAACTATCTGTGATAGTGCGACTGTAGTATACGGCGATGAAGCAGATGAGTCTTTCGAAGTGACAGGCGAATGCGATGAACCAGTTGAGTCTTTCGAAGTGACAGGCGAAAGCGATGGAGCAATTGCGTCTTTCGAAGTGACAGGCGAAGGCGAAGTCTTAGCGAGTTTTTTGATTTTTGAAAACATCGTTGTAAGCTTGTTGTCTCCCATATCATACACGTAGTCGTCAAAATGTAATGGTGAAAGATTGATTGTGTACGGACTAAAAATGATTTGTTTTTATTACATTTTATTTTTCTTTCTATTCATTTTCGTTCTGTCTTACGAGTAATTACCTTCTTCTCTTGTTTGATCATCGTATATTCTGTATAAAACGACCACGTGAAAAATTGGCCATGCGTAAAGAGCAAATAGCAATGATGTTACATTTTTTTTTATTTCTAGTTTCTTGGTTGTATGTACCTCTAATAGTCGGAAGAGAAATAATAGATTGAAAGCAATCAATAACAACAATATCATCCAATCGTTTAGAACAACAAGAGAATTCTCACTTACGAATAATGAAGACAATATCATCAATACAACATTAAAAAAAATCAAGATATGCATCCAGTCAAGAAGATTATGAAGAACTACGAATTAAAATAATCGAATTCTTTTTTTTTAATATGCACATTCATCATAGAATATAAAAATACCTATTAGGACATTACTTGAACAGATTTCATGCTTTCGATTTCATATTTTCTTCATAAGTAAATATTAATGAAAAAGTTATTCCAAACTTTTGAATCACATAGTAGCACTTCAAATGATCTAGAAATAATTTCAAATAATAACTAGTTCAATTTTTCGATTTTTCCCGACATTGAAAATTTTCAGTCTTATGGATATTTAGTTATGAACAAAACATGGAATGCAGAATGTAAAATCAAATAAATTATTTTTATTCAAGAGAACTTTTGTGGTATACATAATATATGAAAATAAACTGGTGCATGAGAATCTTTCTTATTATTATTATTATTATTATCATCAAGTTCAACGTTGTTTGTTTTGTATCTGATTAATTTCAGATAAGATGAAATAGCATTCGTGATATTTCTCAGCTAATGAACATATACCGCATTCTAGAAAATTCCATGCGAATTATGTATTGCAGCAAGTGTAGTAGAAAAAAAAAACAAATGGAAAATTTTCTCAAAAGATTATATCAAACAAGGTTGATAGAGCGAAAGAATCATTGCTATAATTAGAATGAAACAATGTCGATAAGACTACCTTGGAGAAAGTACTGAGTTCAGGGTACCCATGTACTGAGAAAGCCTTAGCAGGGTACCTAATATGGGTACTTCGAAAGTTCTCAATAATTATACTGATGTAGGTACTGCAAGGGTACCCATAAAAGTACGCTCACTGAGCAAGTACTGGTATGGATATCCGCATCTGTAATTTTACTGAGGAAAACTCTACAGGGTACCCTACATTTGTCGCTTTCTGCGTAGCGACTGTTCATTCACCGTTTTCTTTTTCGCGCACGGCTCCATATAAACAACTGAGCAAAACAGAAGAAATTAATCTGTTTTCATACGAATTTTTTCTAGATTATTTCTTCACTATTTCTTAGTCGAGAACTATCCGATCTTGATCGTAGATTAAGAGCGGACTATCCTAAGGTGGTCTCATGGATACTCGACCAACTCAAGTTCGGTAAGATCTCGACATTTGACCTGTTTAGTTTTCGGAATTGAAAAAATTAAATATAATAAAATCGAAAAAAATGTAATGAATCGCTTTGAGAGAAAAAAAAAGCAAAAAGTGAAAGGTCAGGTTCGATCCTGAACATACTGAAATTTTGGTAGCAGGGTACCTAGAAATACGGTATAATAGTATCCAATTGAGTATCTGATCAGTATCTTCAAGTACCCAGTTACTATACATTTTGTAGCAGGATACCTACCAAAGTACCTATAAGTACTTTGGTACCCAAAAGTTCCTATGACATATTGGTAACAGGGTACGTTTTTGGGTACCCTTAACTTAGTATATTCTCTATGGTATATTTCTTCTTTTTAAAAGATCGGTTGTAAAATCCTATTGATAATAATCTCGAATCTGATCGAATAGTTGTGATATTTTACTTGAGAATATCTGTATTGTGTCATCAGTTCAGTCAGAAAAAAAAGATGTAATTTTGAAATGTAAAATGGCTATAGAAGTTTTTATGGTGTTTTGTTTTGCTCAAATGATTATCTGTTGCCAAAATTACAAACGAATACTAGATCAAAAATAATTTCAATGAGATAAGATTTTTATACATACGAATTCAAAAAAAAATAAAATTGAAAGACAATCGACCAGAGAATAAATATTGACTCTACACTGTCACATGACATTGTATTATATTTGTCCATCAAGAAAACAAGTAACGGGTGTTGCGAAAATTTCTGAACAACTGTCAGACTCTGTTGTATTTAGTTTGAGAGCGACAGAAAACTAATTCATTTTTTGTTAGATAGAGCATGGATTCTACTCTGAAAGGACATGTTTCACAGATTTTTATTCATATACTAGTAGCAAAATATTTTCCTGTTTTTGTAAGCCTCATAAAACGCAAACTGTAAAAGTTTTTAACAGTCAACATATAGCATATATCAACAAAGACGTGTACTTGTGAGTTAAAATAACTTCTATGTCGTATGACTGTTCAATTACTATTTAGAGAAAAAATTTCAGTTCAAACGGATTTTGGTTTACCGCAACTTAGTTTCTTGAAAGACTGTCGCGTATGAGTGGGGGTGTGGATGTCGATCAAGAGCAAACTAACACCAACATCCACCCACATCCAACGTGATTGTCTTTCAATAAATATTTATTCAACAAATGATTTTAATATTTATATTGAAACAACGCAACCAACAATGTTTCATTTATTATTTTTTAACGAAACAAAAGATATATTAACATTAGAACAATCAACAACAATGAATATTCGAACAGATTTTATTCGGCAATATCTCTCAACATGTATCATGGATCCAACTTTTTAAAATTTTTATTAATAAAAATGAACAATATATGAAAAAATAGATTTGTACGTATTGATTTTTCTTAGAAAAGACATAAAATGAACAGTTGAGATTTATAATTAAAACTTAAAAGAGTAGATTAATGAACCAATAATGTTTTCATTATCGATCTTTGATTACGAATAGGATTATTCTGCATATGTGATAATGTCAATATTCAATTAATATGGTAAAATCGTTTAACAATTATATTCTTTAAAGAATATTAAACTTCATATGATCTAACAAAATAGATATAGAACAATCTATCGAAAAATGAAAGACAATGAAAATAAATCGAAGCTATTCAATTATTTCAATGTTAAGGCATTCTCATAATGAATGTTCGTGTGATGAGCACTTTGCAACTATCTCCGCTGTCGACTTTCCTTGAAAAGCGCTTGTAAGCAACTGTTGATTTAATATTGGTGATTATCAGTCTTTCTCTTTTCGCAGAGATTTCTTTCTTCAAACAAATCAAGATTTTATTGAAAGTTAATTCTGATGTCGAATCAAAATCGATGTGCTGTCTCAATTAAAAAAGAACTCACTAATAAAAAATATTATGACATGTTCTTCATAAAACACATTTTATAGTGTCGATATATGGCGTCAGCAAAAGATAGATTACATTTATATTACCATCGACTATTCCAAATCATTTCAGCGGATGAATTACTTAAAACCTATACACAACTCAGGCACGCCTTCAAACGCTTGTCCATCAATAAGAATCTCAGACGATCAGAACACATCTTGAGGCACGTATGTGTGCAAACACATAACAAAAATGTTTGCCTAGGAAATAGTTTTGCATACTTTCTTACTCAAATATCACATGTTTAAGTGAATGAGTATCATTTGTGAAAAAAGCAAAAGCGGTGAAATATGCTCGAAGACTTCCCGCAACCGTTGACTATACCGAAAAAACACCAACAAGAGGTTTGTATCAGTAATTAGTTTATTATATAAATGATCGGTTCATTTCTCGTTTAGACGTATTGTCTTAAGGTCAATTATTATCGTCCAAGGCTTTGATAAAATTGCTGCTTCGATCCAATACAAAAATAATACCATGAATTGTAATGTCGAATCGAAAACGTTTGAGAACAGCTCTCATTGTCTATTGCGACAAAGTTAAAGTAAAAAAGTGTATACAGGTTAGAGTAGGTTTTTGTTATGTACCTACGAAACACTATGCACCCAATTGTTGATTTCAATACACAGTTCACAAGAGAGATCGAGTGTGTGTAGCTTACAATTACTATTGACGAAAGAAGCTGTTAAACCAAGATAATAATTTTCTACTTAAATCTGTCGCTCTACATGTCTAAGGTAATTAAAACCGTTCCTTGTTTTGCTGCTTGGATCAAATCGATCTCTATCTGTTCATGACCTTCACTTGCTTGTCATCCAATTTTTCGGATAATTATTGGTCTTAATGATACAATATCATTAGAAGATATACGGCTGAGAAATGACTCTGCAAACATTGAAATGAAGACATTCCGAGATCGATGACAAATTTTCAGTTTACTTACCACTACTTCAATTAAGACATCGTTAAATGGAAGTAAAGAAACCATCATCTTCAACAATACTAATCAGACATGTATTTCCACAATTAGACTGATTAGAATTAATATGACTAAGTCTAGTCAGTGAAGTGAGACTAGACAAAGCTAATGACAAGTTAAAATTAAATGCAAGCATTAATGGCGATTAGTACTTTGGACAGTTTTGTTCAACCAGCTATTTTGTAGATGTATGAATATATACATGTCTTATGGCAAGCTCGACATGATGCAAAAATCTCGATAATAGGATATTTGTTGTTTTCAAATTTGGTTGATGATAAATCGAATTGAGATTAACATGATAATGGATTGATGTATTTCGATTTTGTATTATCGACGACTGTATATTTGTGTGTTTTTTCTTTTAGACATATTTTCTTGTTTGTGTTATACTTAATGTTATCAGGAGATCGTTGCATAAATAATATTCATATACTTGAAGATAGATGTATATTGCTTGGCAGAGAGATTTGCACTGGAGTAATTGAATTATTAGGCAACACGAATATGTGGCAATCAGATGATGGCAATAACGGGTGATTGGTGAAGAATGCGAGAAAGGAAGAGAGTGAACAATGCAAAGTGAAATGATGAGATCATGAACGAAGGAAAAGTGAGGAGAAAGATAGTACTACAAAGTGAAGAAATAAGAGCATAAATACAGAGGAATAGTGTAATACCAAGGAAACGGAGCATAAGAGGGACAATATACATTTAAAAATGAGAGAAAGGTATAATACAAACAGAAACAAAATAGAGAGTAATACATTGTAAAAAACTTGTCAGCGCAGCCTGTTTGGGCCTAAAATGTGGAACTCACATATTCTGTGTATGCTAGAATACAATCTAGCATAATCGATTGCTAGAGAAAAAGTATCCGTTAAGCTTTGGAGTCTTTTCTCTCCCGTTGCTAAAAGAAATGAATCCAATAACCTGTGAAGCACTCTCCCGTAGGTTACTATGAAAATTTACTTGCTGATGTTTGTCAGTGATTGCTATACACAATGGGAAGTGGAGGAGTCGAAAACCTTTGCCTTAAAACTTATACTCTTCATTTTTCTTCGTAAAATAGGTGAGTTCCACAAAAATTGGGAGCGTGACTATATCGAGCAAAGGGTGAGGTATGAAAAAATAGAGGAGAGCATAAACACAACGAAAGGCATATAGATAGCTGCGCGTAACATGCATACGACAAGTATATGTGGTTCTGACCACTGACAAAAGACGCAGAAAAAGAGAAAAAAAATGTACATAAAAAGAATAAAAGAAGTGATAATGTATGGATAATAGAAAAGATTGGTGATGAATCAATAAGGTCGAAACGACTAATAGTTATAAGCAATAACAATCAAAAAACAAGATGAACTCGTGGAAAAGAAAAGTCCGCCAAAGAAAAAGAATTTGAAGTGTGTAAATATAATAGTAGTTTTATGTATACCAAAAAATATTGTGATGATATAAACATTCAGATAGAACTGAACAGATTTAAAGTGTAGAAAACTTTTTATGAAACTTTTAAATAAAACTAAAATTTATGAGAAAACAACACTTTTTCTTCAGCGAGAGTAAGATGCATTTCTAGAGAAAGTTTAAAAATGAGTTCGATTAAAATGTGTAAACGAAGAGATGTATTTGTTTTTATTACACGATAGACACTATACAATTATAGCCTCGTTTCCTCAACAATTTGCTCGTTTGTTATGATATTTGAGGATGGACGAGAGCAACAACTAAAGATTTTTAGCTTAATCCATTTAACTATTTCTATTTCACGAAATAGATTCATATAAACTTTTGATGGATAAATATAGATAAAGAATGTGAGGACTAAAGGCATATAAACTAGAAAGTCGAAAGCAATATGTAAACGAAGATAAAATTTTTGCATACTTTTCTCTATGCAATATGATCCGGCAATGACTGCCAGTAAATTTTCTGGAAGCATACAAATGATAATAACTAGTGGTGGTATAAAGAAACCTTTGTGCCTTAAAATTTGCTGCATTATTAGTGATTTCCATGAACTTCTTTCTAGATCAGTTAAAGTGATTTTATGATGAATAATATGTACTAATGTGAGAATAATAAATAAAAAACTTAATAACAACGGTATCGCAACACAAATAAAGACATTAGCAATCACTTTATGAGCTATTGCTAATTTTTTATTTCGAAAAAGATTCGCTGAACAGACGTGGAATGCTGTTGAAAGTACAGAAATTTCACTAACAGAACGTCCAAGAGCGTTTATTACACTTTCTGAACTAAGGAATAGAAATGGAATAACTAAAAAAATAACTGAATACTTCCGTGTCCGATAAAGATTATAATGGGAAACTTCTATAAATACACGTTCAACAGCTATCAATGCACTAAGCCAAAGACACAAGTCGTATATTAGATTAAGAAGCGTTGGTATGAGTTTACAATGTATTAGTGAATGTTTGTTTAGTTCATCGTTATAAAACAATGGTACAATTGCAATAATTTCTAAGATCACTATGCCAATAAAACTAACGATAGAATAAAGTATTATATAGAGTCCACACACTGTAATACGTATCTTTCTTATAAAACATGTTAAAAGAGTTAATAAATTACTAATAAATGATAGCACTGTTAGAAGGGAGAAGATGAAAATAAAAAGAATCTTTAATGCTATTTTAGTAGAAGCTAATTCTTCTAACCGAATATCAATTAACATCGATGATGACATTGTATACTTTACATAGTAATAAATATTTTCACAAAATTCACCTCCTGTACAATCACTACAGATACAGTAATAGTTTGATGTTTGATTATTCATCATACATTGTCCATTATTTAAACACTTACATTCACTCATTCTGAAATGATCATTAGAATGTGGTTGAAAATTTCAGATTATCCTCTCCGTTCAGTTGTGTTTGCACATTGACATATATGGAAGTAAAAATAGTGATCAGTACTATTTCTCTTTACTTCTAGAGAGTTTTCAGAATTCTTCGATCTCTATAAATTCTTTTAGAAACTTACTGCACTATGAAAATGGTTCATCTAAAGATGCGGTACTATCGTTTTTAAAAGTTTCTCTTCCGAAGCAATCGATTGTTTCTGTATCTGATATTAGTGAACTTCTTCTTGTGTTATTTATTTAGAAAACTGATAACACCTAGAATACGATGTTCATAGGCAAAGGAAATAGAACGAGGATTTCTTGAGGATTCTATAGATTTTCGTATTCAGTCATAGTCATACCTCGAAGGCGAACAGACAGTTTCGCTTATAAAAAAAAGTTGAAAGGTATTCTAAATAGATCAAAACCGAGGCTTGGTTTTAGTTCGCGCTAAGCAAATAAGTTTCTTATATGCTTTTTCGTCGAAAGTAGATTATTGAAATTTTCAAAAAAAAATAATGTTTCTTCCTTTCCATTGCACTTGTGTAAATCTATAGGTTGGAAGAAATTTTTTTTCCAATTTAATAAGTCTTTTCATTGAGAGATTTTAACGACTGAATGAAGTTCTAACAGTGCATATTTACATGCATACTAATGTTTTCGTTTTTTAAGAGCCTTAAAAAATTGCTATGTATCATGTATGCACGGATAATTAGAACAAAATTTGAAACAGATTATTATGTAGATGAGAGTGTGAGCTTTATGCGCATTGCCAATTGGTCTGGAAGAAATAAATAAGAGGCTCTCAGTTTATCGATGGTAAAAATAACAAGAAAATCGAAATCGACGAACAAAATACATGCCAATCTCTATCCCAGTCGAATGTTTCGATACCTAGAAGACACTGCCATATCGTCGATCAACGATCGAAGAAAATACGTTATGATGGTAATAGGATGTAGGTGTTGCTGTGAGTTTCTCCGTGTTCTTACCTACACACCTACCCACCCACCCACACCGACATTCCAAAACGTCATAGCTGTTGAAGGTGTGAGGGTGAGGGTGGAGAAGAGACATCCACACTCACCAAAAATATCTAATTTTGATCAATTGTGTCCGATTTTTCGAGTCTTTATTAATTTATCACAATCCTTTTTTATGTTCATTATTTCTATCGTAAACGAGCGTACGTCGTTTAGTCACAATGTGAAATAAGTTTCAGCTAAGGTGCATGCTTTGTTTTCGACATTGTAAACAGTCAACAGATGTATATTTTTTACACAGAATTCAGAGAACCCGTTTTCTCGAAAATATGATAACTTGGGAAGAAAGTTTTTGTTTTAGCTGAAACTTTTACTGTATAATCAGGAATATAACATCTCAATGTGGACGAAATTTCAGCTCAAAAGTAGATATGTGCTCTTATAACAGTACCTGAGCGGAAGTGACAAAGCGATAGTTTGTTATCATATGTCTGGAGAGGACTTGTTTAGCAAATCGGTTGGTTACTTTTGAAAACTATTCAGTGCTGATATAAACAGTTTAATCTTCTACGAAATCATTTAAAAAAAACAAGCGTGAACTATCGATCGATGTTCATTAACACAGCCGTTGCTGTTGTCGCGCTAGATCCTGACGTTATTGATGGGAATGTAATACATCGGTCGCCAAATGTGACGTTGATTCAAAAGAAATGTCGACTTCCATGTCATGATCAAAGAGCACCAGATAATAAGACTACTTTTCTCTGTAAAGTCCTTTTCTTCTTCAATCTTTCAATTGCATCAATGCTCAAGAATATAAGTCGCAGTCGTCAGGAAGAAGGGCAAGTTGCAATCAACGCTATTGTCATGAAAAAGTAGCAATAATCTGTCATTACACATAACCATCCATACATCTCAATGTTTAGCTGGCTAACCGACGTGTCTCACGTATTTCGAAAGAGAGATGCGCTATTCAATCTTGATAAAGGAAAAAGTTATGAAACGATGTTCTTTATTTTCAAATTTAATAGTTTTCATTTTATTCTATTCATTATTGTAGAAATAAAAAGTAATAGAGTTAGACATTTGTTTTTGTTTATGATTTGACAACTTCATAATCAATAAACACACCATAGTAGGTCACCTGAGATGGACCTTGTAACTTGAGAATGACCTGATAGTTGGAATCCGAGTATTGAATGAGTTTACTTTCTGTTGTTGTCACTTCGATTTCTTTGTCGTCAATTACTCTATAAATATGTGAGATGGCACCCATCATACGATCGTTGTTAAGATTAATCGTATAGGCTTGGTTTTTTTTCTGTGAATGGTGTTTCGATAATCATTGTTAAATTATCAACAGGATAGGACCAGGAGAGATGAATCAAAGTACATGTTTTTGACATATTAGTATGAGCCAAATTGAGCGTCGACGTTTTGCAGTCACCTGTAACACTGACTGTACCTGAACACCCATTTGGAGCATAGGACCAAAGTTGAACTTCACATGACTCATGAACATCATCTGTGATAGGTACACCTAGAAGAATGGGTTCCACTATCACTGTCACTAACAGAACGAAGAACAAGAGAGAAAATGCCATAGTGTGTCAATGAAAAGTGAGAAAAATCTTGTTCTATTTATATAAGAGAGTCCCAATACACATACAGAAAGGGTAATGGAAGAGAATGACAATACAAAAAAAAGAGACCAGATGCTAGGGATTTCATGTGCACAAGATAAAGTGATCAAATCACAAAAACTAATTACTTATTTGCCCTGTCATCATTACCATCATGCAAACGCCAAAGACGATTCGAACCTTTCTTTTTTTTGTACAGAATTTTGTTCTTTCTCCAAAAGTTAGTTTCTTCTGTTGGTCTGAAGTATTTTCTGTACGCTAAGGAATCATCATTTAGATCCATATTGACTACATTTTTAAATTATATGAAATAAAGAGAGCAGAATTTTATTTGAAAAAAAAAACAGATTGAAATCTTTATTAAGAAAAAACGAAAGTGACTTAATTCTCTGATAGAAATTTCTATGAAAACAACACATTTACTGATTTCGAACATCAAATTATAGATTCCGAAAGACGACACTTCAGCACATATCTCAACGAACTACTGATTTTGAATATTTTCTTCAAGACTCCCATTTTCTGAGATATGATCCCCTTGGACGAAAGCAACAATAACGGTGATTTGATAAAATACACAAGACTATATCTAATTCATCGAAAGATAATCAAGATATTCAAATACTTGAAGAGAAAAACAAGATTTAATCTGATTGACAGAGCAAACACAGCCAGCAACGCGTTCACCTTTTGTGTAATTGTCTACAAAAATAAGAATAACGAGCATAGTTACGATATGTGTTTCAACAGTTCATTGGAATATGACATTGGTTGAACACAATGTGAAAGATGGTAAAGGAATTTCACAGTATTTTCTATTCATTGAATAGAGTAAACAAAAAATCTAATAGTAGAAATTGAATACATAGTTAAGACATATCTTCAGGGTGTGGGTGTGGGTGTGTGGATGTGGATGTGCGGAGTATGAGTGTGTGAGTGGGACCTTATTCTTACTAACACTCACATCCTCAAGACTTGATCTATGGCCTGATCCGCACAGTGATCAGGATATATTGCCATTGATCAATTTGTGTCTCGATCTTGCATACTTTTAATTTTGATCCAAACCTTCAGGCGTTCAATCTAGAGCTGAGTGGATCGAAATTTAGATAACTGCTACGTTTTATTGTGTATTGATCGGAATATTCTTATCTTGGAAAATAAACAAAAAGCGTTGACTCTTTGAGTTTTATTTCAATTAAACGCGTGTAGTATCAATTAGAAGAGATAAGTTTATGTGGTCTTTCTGTCCAGACAATACCTTGTCCAAGAAAATCTTTGACAAATGCCAATAGACTTGGATATTTAGCATCGTAATGAATATTGTCATTTCGACTCGGATCATCATGACAGTCGTTATCGATAAAAACGAATTTCGTTTGTACATCTTCGATATCTGTGAAATTTAGTCGTAAATCATCGACGAATATTGCTGGATGTAATTGTTCGATAGCTTGTTTCTTTGGATTACGGCTCGGATTTTCTTTATCATGTCCTGCACTGATGACTCGATCGATAGGAAATCCATGAGAACGTAAGTTTTCCAAACGATGTTCAGTAAAACTAGCAGGCATTGATGTCACACATATAAGTTCATAACCAGCTTCATGTAACAAGTGGCATGCTTCAAGAGCTCCATCATGCATGGGCATTGTTCGCCATCCATCAACATCCCATACTGCATTGAACTGAGTGCGTTCTTCGGGTGTAAAAGTGACACCATACATGGTAGTAGACTAATGAGACAAAAAACATTTTCTTGATGAGCGACAAAAATGTGTATTGACAGAATAGTAAATAAAAAGCTGAGAGAGAGTTTCACGTTACTTACATGATACGCATTGGGCGAAACCACAGTCAATTGTTTTCCAAATGCTTTCTCATAGATTTGTCCAAACGTTGCCTGATAGTTCAGTAGCACACCATCACAATCAAGTGCAATGATGGACTTTTTGTTGTCATTTATAACTAACGGGAGATCGGTCGTCATTCTTATTTGCTTCCTTTCTATCGTATCAAAGGAGGAACAGAAAAAAAAATATGAAGTGACAAACTATAGAATCGACGCAATATATATATATATTCATCAAATAATGACCTTAAATGTTATACAAAACGATGACGTATGTGCTTCAAAAAATATTGCGTAATTTTAGCTGCTACCAATGCAAATATTATTACGGAGTCGCAGTGCCTAATGGAAATAATCATAGTTGAGTCACTTCATGACGTGGCACATGTATGTATGTGTGCTATGGTAGATTCTCGTTTCGTCGAAAATGAAAAAACGACCGTGCCCGTTTCATCGAAAAATTAAACTGTAATGAAAAAGAGGATAATCAAAGTGATAAGCCCAATTGCTTTGATTGACTTAAACTATATTCTTAAAAAGAAACTAATTGATATCCCTATACTAGTAATCTGTAATTTCGTAAAAGTATATATATATATGTGTGGAATAAAAAGGAAAAATTCATTTTTTTTTGCTATATTCATTCATCATTACAGAAAATGATGCTATCTATTGTTGAAAGTAAACGTAATAAACCAACTTTATTGCTTGATACTTTTGGCTACACTCAAGATAAAATTTTAAACACAACTGTGTTTTGAAAATGTGAAAGTTGTTCATGCCCTGGACGTGCTATACAATATGGTTCAAATCCACCATGCATGAAGAAATCACATAATCATGATGGTGATGAAATGAAATGTAAAAACGGAAGAATTTAGAATGAAATTAAAAAGACATTCCGAAGATTCCTCATAACAAGTAAAAAGAATTTATTGAGAAGAAATTAATCGGAATAAAAAGTATTGATTTTTTTCTTTTCTATATTCATATATTCTCTTAATAATTTCTTATTTATGTATCTAAATCTGCTCTATAATAAATTTTTTTTTTGACAAAGTTATCTACAAGTAATTCGGCACTATTCCTGATTAGTATGACGAAAAAATCTCATCAAATGATGATACATTCTTCATTGATTAATTAGAATTTATTTTTTCGACGAAACAGGAACTAATCGTGTGCTATTTCATTATCTACAATAAATTGTTAATCTTAGAGTATCGTCTTTTTTCTGAATTGTGTCTATAACAAGAAATTAATTCTCGATCGATAACATAAGAATGAATCTGAAGAGAAAATACTTTTTCAAAAGTTTCAGCACATCAATAAAAGAATGTATTGTTCAGCATATAGTTCTCGAAAAGACATTGTTTCTTTTTAGGCGAAATCGACATACTTTTCATATTCTATTTGATTCGATCTGATATTCATTTGTAGAAATTTTTACAGTTGACAATGACGAAAGAACACGAATGTATCATAATCCAGACACAAATCGATGCCGCAATGGAGGAATATTTTTTTTTCATCTATTTTTTCTTTTGCGAGCGTCATTACGTTTGAATGATCGATTCTCTTATCAGCAAAGAAAAAACATGTATGAATCATTGGTTTGTGTCCTATGAGAAAAGAAAATGTCGAATGAAAACAGAAACTGTTATTCTTCTCCTTTGGAAATTTGATATTACAGTCGAGTGACGTGGTATTAAATTGACGTGTCATCAAGATCATAAAATACCTCGAATTTTTAGCCAATGAAATATACCACAAGCTTTCCGAATATCTGCCTGTGATCTCAATGCTCATTTCGATCGTCCTACGTCGATTTTCGATTATTAGGGGTGTGGGTGTGGTTCTCTTCTATCTCTCACCCTCACCCACCCATACCAACACTCACACCCCACACAAAGATATCAGTTGTTAGACACTCGATGAAACCAAAGCCTAATTTTTTTTGTGTGATAATGTCGTTCTCTTTGCTAGTGAGTGAAAAAATTGTGAACCTTTGCAAAATGTTTCATGTAGCTTACGCTTGAAAGTAAATTCTCATGGCAAATATTTGTATTGACTGCCAACTTTTCTGTTATAATCAGTCTTCAATAGAATAGGACTGAAAAATAATGAGAAAAAAGAACAGATGTGTGTTTGTGTGCTTATTACTAAAGTGCCTCTTACTTGTGTTGTTATACTTCACACACACACGATCAAGCAATCGTTACAATGCGCTCTTTCGTTTTACTCTTACTTATCGCTCTCTTCTGTTTTACTGTTGAGGCACTTCCAAAGAGCCAGCTACAAAAGACTCATGATGGTGAGCTTCTATCTTTTTCAAAAGGATATTACAATGGATTTCTCTTAGGTTCTTGTCCGCCTATTCTAATGTGCGCCCCCTTTTGTCCACCTGTGCCGGCCAGTCAGGCTATTACAGTATGTGCAAACAAACCCGATTGCTGCGTGAGAGATAGTCAATGTAATCTGGACGAAAAATGCTGCCAATATGGTTGTGGTTGTAACAGACGATGTACCAAAGCTCAAGAAATGACACGCTGAAAAATGAAGTCCTACAGTATAACTTGATCTTTGATGATACAATAAAAAAAAAATCAGAAATCCTGATGATATGTTTTGAATTCAAGTTCTAGAGTTAATACGTTGAACATGCAGCCGAACAAAATACTTGTTGTTTTCAAACTAATCAGCGGTCTCCTTTGAAGCTAGAGAACATTTCTAATTGATAAATTGCTTTAAAATAACATCTTTTAAATTAAGACAAGAGAAAATCTGAGGTTACCCTAATGCTGAAAAGTATTCGGTACTCTTAGATTTTTAGAGTTTTTAGAGATCTATGGGCTGAAACTTTGCAGGAATACCTTTCTCGGTACACCCTGATCGGCGACACAAACTGCAGTTCGAATGCATTTACATTTCATGAGATTCAGAGTTGCAGATGATCCTCGATTCGATCGTCGTATCTCATAAGTTACCTAATCAAATCCAATACTATGCTAATCTACAATTATTTTGTGAAACACTATCTGAAAGGAGTGTTGAAGTGTTTAGGGATAGAAATTTGGACCTACTCCTCCTCCCCTCACAGACCGTGACAGACAAGCTCCAGGGATTATCATAGACTGTGAAAGAAGAGTTCAAGGGACTATCAGAGATAATACATAACTAACACATGACTGGAGCATATATGGAGTATTATCCAATTTTAGCTCTATAGTGTAAAGTAACCCAAAATGAAGAAATTTATACCAATATGTATAAAAAAGAACAATTTTTATAAGATTGGCGACAGCAGGTACATCGTGTTTCACATTTTTAATCTCGCAGAGGATTGCGCTAACAGCTTTTTTAACATATTGCAATTTTCTATTGATATAATTTGTTCAACATTAGTAGTAGATGATTTAAAATACTCTTCAATCTTCTGTAACAGGTCAAAACATTTTCTCTCTGGCGAAGCTAATTGTGAAATAGCTGATTTTAAAGAAATACCTTCTAACTCAATGCTCATTGTAATTTTTAAGACTATGACCGATCCTTTTATCGTTTCTAACTAGAGCTTCGATCATAGCAAAAAACAAATTAATGAAATGAGAGAGTGTGAGTGTGGGTGTGGTGTGTGGTCGTTTCTCTTTTTGAGGTACACTCACATCCTACTTCTCTTTTGTTGTTTCATATTACCAACTATTGCTTTGAAGAACTAACTGTATGTATAATCAGACATACTAAAAGTATATTCGACATGTAGGACTATGTTGTGTCATCATGGTCGGCAACTAGGATACTCGATTGGTGGTTTAATGTAATTAACACTGCTTTTATATAACAAAGAATGATTTTGTTACAATATAAACACTTTCATTCTATTCATAGTAGTCGAAAACATAACTATTCATTAATAGACATAGAATTATTCAACGTTGAAAAATTTCACGAAAGGTTATTTCAAGCATTTTTAACGATCAGTGTTGAATGTATATCTTTTGCATGATATAAAATAATAATTTCGGGTTTATGTAGAGTTATAGATCTTGAGTAGGTGAATCTAATGCATTCCTTATAATTGAAATTCTATACATTTTTCAAAGCACTTTAATTGTTTCTTTGAATTCCATTGGCTGCTCATCAGATTTATGAGCTAATTTTGTTAATTAATATATAGAGAAAGATGCAGAATGTCAGCCTCTTGCTAATGGTGAAAACCACAGATCGATAGCTCTTTTCGTTGAAGAGTTATTCGAAAAACAACTATCTCCCTTTTATTTTGAAATGGACATTAGTTCAGGAATTTTTTTTTCGAAAACTTCTGGTCAAAGTTCACAATAAAAGCTAACCAACTCGATCAATTCGCTGCATGACAAAGGAAACATTCCCAGGTGTCTATTCACTTTTGAGTCGAAACTTTGCGCATCTTGTAGATCTTGATGAGTTATGTCTACCATTAAAAAAAGTTCATGCTCCTAGCTTGTTTTTGAGGAGATCGAAACGTTTTTACTCTATTACAGCCATAAGAGTCATGCTATCAGAAAAAAATCACTATCTCAACCAAAATCAATTGAAACGAGGTGAGATTTTCCTCATGTATAGTGGTACTCATGTAGTAGATAATGTGAAATTTTGAATCTAAGTGACCTTGGAAATACGAATTATCGTAAATGTTAACGTAATTTTTATTGTCATTAATTATGCAACTTCTTAAAATTACAAGCGATACAATTGAAACTGTTGGAATAATGAATACCAATGTCATAATACTATTTCAGATACTTGATAATTATAGCTTGTTATCAGACTTTATCTATTTTTTCTTCTATCTTTATGTTACCAACATGTACCGAGAGAACAAGAACAAATAATATTAGGACATTGGTGTTCACTATTTCAACAGTTTCAATTGTACCGCTTGTAATTTTAAGAAGTTGTGTAATTATTGACAATAAAAATCACGTTAACGTTCGCGATAACTCGTTCCTCTAAAATAAGCTAGGAGCACGTACTTTTATGGTAAACATAACTCAACAAGATCTACAAGATGCGCAAAGTCGTCTCGACTCAAAAGCGAATAGACACCTGGGAATGTTCCCTTGTGAATAATTTAATAGAGTTTTTCTTTCGTGAGATTTTTCTTTTGAATAGTAAAAACCGCAGGCTTGTAGCTGCTTACATTCTCAAAATAATGAGCATGTGTCGACGCGCATTATATTTTGATGCCGACAGTAGTAAAAATATATCCTTGAGAATACTTGTTGCAAGATATGCATATATCGTAGAGTGCACTATGACTTGCAACGCAATAATTTAACCTGTATGCATACGTCATAAGAAAAGGAGTGTCTTTCACAATTACATGACTCATTTGTGTATTTTGAGCAGAACACAAAAGCATGGGTGAAAAATATTGCACGACTAAGTTGCCATACATGATATATGTAAAAGTCTAATACTGTTTTACAGTCAGTCTAGCAGCAAGTAAATTCAACAATCAACATTCGAACTGCATTTCAATAAACATCAGCAATGAACAAGACCATACTCCTATCTGCACTTCAACTTGATGAAAAATTAGTCGAATGTATATATGTGTTTGGATCACATGCGTACGGCACAGCAAGTGAACAGCGACAAAGTGATTACGATATTGTAATGATACTAAAATCAAATGCATTGAATATTCATCCATTTTTGAAATGGAAGAGTGTAAACTGGTTAACAAGACACAATTGGATAAATCCAGATTTTCGTCATTTATTTTCTGATACATCGGATAGAACATGTTTTATTGATTTGGGCGATAGAGAGGCACAAGTATGGATATTCAATGTACCTACTTTTTCTATGCTTCTTAAAACAAACACAATGTTTGCCATTGAATGTATTTATCTACCGGCACAACTCAAATGGATTGAAAATCGAAAGTTTTCTGATGAATTTTGTGTCGATGATAAAATGTTAACACAATCCATTATTAATCATTCTCGATCTCATCTTTTTATGGCATGTAAAAATATGATAGAAAACTTATTTTCAACAGAAAATAATGATATAAAAACTCGAGAAGTAATCGATAATATGTCAAAAGATCCAATATGGAATCATACACCATTACCTAGTAATTATAACTTTTATAAAACAAAAAAATTAATATGGCATTCTATTCGCATACTCTATTTCGGCATCGATGTCAAACGTTTCAGTCAATTGACAAATTACACAAGTGCGAATTATCTCTATGACGATATTCTTAATATGGAATCCCATAGATGGATTGATTTCGAAAAGAAATATATCTCAATCTATTCCGAACTAACACATGAGTTTATCACACCAGCACGATGAAATGTAATTGTCAATGACATCAATCTTCGTTCTTACATTTTATATTGAACAATTTGAATCATATGGTATAAACTCCTCCAACTCTACATATTCCAGTGCCGTCCCATAATAGAAGACCTTTGTCTAAACCCTTCGTTTTAATTTGTTTTTTTCGTTGGATTATTGTTCAATCATGTTTATTGGAGAATCAAAGTTGTAAGAATGTAGAAGAGAAAGTAATATGTAGCTTATCAATGGATAAAAGGAATAGATTTTCTTCGGAGGAAGAAAAAGATAGAACTTTGAATGGTGCTAGGAGAAGAGAAAAATTAAGATTAAACTTCCTTCGCATCAACAGTAATATAAATTTAGTGAATATATATAATATAGATAAATAGCATCGTAAACTGCTTTTCGACGATGAAGATTAAACATTTGATAATGTGACAATGAATTATTACATTTATCAGCACATCATTCATTGGAATTCGAAGATGATCATGAAAAACAAGAATGTAATGAAAAAAATCAATAATCGAATAAAAATAAAAGCTCACATTTGTTAAACATCATCAACAACAATAACATAATATCATTTTTATCCTTCTTAACTCTTTGACTTAATTGTTTTATAAAAAGTTTTACCGCTGAAATCTCCACGAAAACTTTTTAAGATTTACTTCTATTGAGTAGTAAGGAAATAATTTAAGCGAAAAATACTTTACATTTAAAAGCAGACCAACTTTCTAAACTGAAAAACTACTTTGCCCAAGTACTTCCATTGAGTGAAGCGATAAAAGTAAGAGAAAGTAGATGCATTCTGTGACCCTTGAAACATCTTATCACACAGTATTGATTGAATAGATACTAAATTAAATTTAGATATTTGCATTGATTTTTAACCTATTTTAAACAATTCATAAGTTTTCTGTTGTTTTAATCTATAGTTCTCTATAGTTTCTGAAAAATGTCTGATAACTAAGCCAAAATAGCATCTTTTGAGCTCGAATTTGTTTTATACTAGATTGTTATCTTGATTAGATTCTTCAAATAGCATTAATCATAGCTGAAATCTATCAAAGTACAAGATTTTCTAGAATCTTGTCGCAGTTTTGGACAATCATTAACACAATAATAGCAGTGTTTTCACATGCCATTTAAACACAATAATCATCACATCTTTCATGCAAAACTTGATAATAATGAAAGGCTCGTATTTTATTGCTTAGTAAAAAATCAGTGTTAGCATAGTAAATAATTTCAAAAGCTCAGTAATTAATTAAAAAAGACTCAGTATTTAAGGGTGTGGATATCAATGTTTCTAACGATAACACTCGTGTCCACATCCACATTGTTCATTGAGATGATCGGATGATGTACATAATAAAGGCTTTTTCTATGTTTTTAATGGCAAGGACGTATAATTCTTTTAGTTTCGATTGTTCTCTTACAATAATTTATATGTATTTAGAAAAAAATTTAATTTACAGATGTTTCCAAAGTATTAGCTTTCTTCTTCTGTACATTACAATAAAATAGCAAATGTACAGTTGCCGGTACGTACATTTTACTTGTAATATCCGTACGGACGAAGGACCAAGGTGGTTATATTGGACGTGATTATCTCGTGTCATTTTTTTTTATCTTCTATTTTACCATAATGCATTGAAGAAGAAAGCTGATACTTTTAGAACACCTACAAACTAAATATTTTCTACATAAATTGTGAAGGAATAAGTGATACTAAAAGAAAAAAAAGTTACTTTTATAAAATAATATTGACTGCTAAAGTTCGTTGCAAAAACGCCGATTTAGCGAGATCTATTATGATATCTGAAAAATCACTGATTAATCGCAGTTATTCGAGAATGCTTTTTCTTTACGTATAAAGTCGCTAATTAATCGCGATTAACCATCAAAAGTGATGCGATTTTGATGACATGGGTAGATTCTTTGTTTCTCGATACATGACAAAGAATTTTGTTCTCCATTTCTCGTTGTAGATATTGGAGTTGAAAGGCTTCAAAATTGAATCGAACTCCATAGTCGACTCTTCTATCATCATCTTCATAGATAAGAAATGAGGCAGGTCACCTATTAAATCTGGTCAATGCGCAATGTTTGAACATTGATAATGAAACAACGATCTTTCTGTCTATGGACAATCTAGGTGTGGATGTGGGTGACTGACGAGAAAAACTATACTCACACCCATGCTCACGCCTATACCCTTTTTGAAATTTTCAAGTATTTTGACGCTGGCACCATCATTTATTAACTAAATTAAATTTTTTTTATGAAAAGAATCAGCGCAGACAGCTCCACAAAGTCTGATAGACGAAAAAATTTTCTGAGAACCTTTGTTTTTAGGGCTGACTATCCATTGTACACTATAGTGTGATTTATCGGTGAGTTGCATCGCCTCGAATGTGATATACAGCTTGAAAAGCCGATATTTTGCGATTTGATATGATAAAGCTGGCGTTTTCCATGTTTTTAGGCTATCTACTTCAAATTTCTATATGTAATGATTGAAAATTTGATCTCACTTACCATTTTCCACCAACAAATTCATTTTATATTCTATTGTTTTTGCCGAATTTTTGCCAGTTTGGCTTCGGAAATGAGTCGATCGAACTCCTGCCGGACCAGGTCGGTTACAAAAAATCTGTTCAGTTCCACGTCTGGTTGACAGTATCCAAAAATAGACAGTAGAAGTCATTTGAAAATCAGCAATATTCAAATCAAGCACTAGTGTGGTTTGACGATCGGTCGGTAATATCGACAATGGTCGAGAGACGATCAACAAGCAATAACGAGCAACGAGAAAAATAACGGTAAACAGTCGCTCGGTGTCCAATAATATCAATGAATAAAAAAGATAAGGAGAGAAAAATAGAATTAGCCGACGAAGCCCATTGAAAGCAACGAACATTTATTCGAGATAATGATCGGATGTCGAGTTTCGAAATGATCAATGCAATGAAAACATGTCGTTATGACTTGTGCGCCCGAATACAAAAAAACAAAGCTTGAACAAGATCATTAGCACAGGACTATTATTTGGAGAGGTCAAGTGACATATAAGGACAGATGCTTGAAACTGTCACAATCAACATTCACGACGCTTCTGTATCGACAATGTCTCCATAGCGAAATCGTTCAATGTATGTAAGCAGTGGTCATTATCGCTTGAAACTGATAGTTATGTATTATTCTTTCTTTTGATTGTCACTGTTGTATTATCCGGATCTATCATCGATTCTTTTACCATTAGCATTATGTTGTCAACTAACCGACATATTATTGAGTCATAAAAGATGTCATCAACATACGCACATGAATTGCACCATTATGTAATTGTCTCCACTATTTTTCTTCTTGTTCTTTTCATCTACTGACGACGAATAAAATCTAGAGGAATGTCAAGGGAGAACGACAAAAAGAAAATCATCGTGCGTTTATTCATTGACTTTTTGCAGCATCATTGTCGACACACGTTTCATCCTTTACATACAAAAAAAACACTCATATCTTTGCATATAGATATTAACAATGTTTTCATTGATTGCTATTGCATCGGTTTCTTATATCCTCTATCGACTCTACGAACACTTCTTTCCAGCGCCTAGCATTGATCCACGCGGCAAGTATGTGTTGATCAGTGGCTGCGATACAGGCTTCGGATATAGTCTTGCCATCGAGCTTGATAAGCAAGGCTTTCATGTTCTAGCCGGCGTGTATAACGCCGACAACAAACAAACACTCGCCAATCAACTCTCCTCGCGCGCGATCGTTTTCTTGCTAGATATTACCCGTCAGCAAGATATCGATGCCGCTTTAGCTTTGGTGAAAAGTAAGACATCAAGTCTGCACGCCCTCGTGAACAACGCTGGCATCGCCAGTGGTGGACTCATCGACTGGATCTCGCTCGCATCCATACGTCAAGTATTGGAAGTCAACTTTTTCGGTCATGTAGCGATGACCAAGTCATTCTTGCCATTGTTACTCGCCGAACCGAACTCACGCGTAGTGAATATGAGTTCGGCGGCAGGCTATCTGGCGGCGGCCGGGGCTTCAGCTTACAGCACTTCAAAGTATGCACTTGAAGCATTTTCTGACTGTCTTCGTCGAGAAATGATCATGTGGTCTTTGCACGTATCTATCATTGAGCCTGGTTTCATGCGCACGCCAATTATTGAGGGAATAGCAGAGAAAATGCGAGATGTTTGGATCAATCATACTGATGATGAAGCCAAGGCGCGGTGGGGTGAGGATTACTTTTCAGACTGGCTTGCCGAAGGAACAAAAATGACAACACAAACAGCTGATAATCCAATGAAAGTAGTTAGTGCAATGTATCATGCAGTGACAAGCTCGAAACCGCGCATTCGTTACCGACCCGGTTGGCAATCAAGTCTCTTCTGCTTTCCTCTTTCGATGGCACCTGCCTGGTTTACAGATTTTCTCATCGGCTTAGGGCAACGCAAGATGGCTCTGCCAAGTGGTGTGCCGAAGCGGATGGAGCATCGTACTCTATAATATGAAGCATGATTGACTTATTGATTATCAGTAGATTTATGTGTATGTTTACTCTTCTCGAGTAATAGTACATTTTGTCAACGATGCAAACAATAAATTCTTATAGATTCACATCCAAAGCTATCTTCATTATCTACTAAAATATCTAACTAGCCATCTGACTAACTCTCTACATGTCTAGAGTGAATTGTTCTAATTCTGCTGGCAAAAATTTAACTCCATTGTAGTTGATCTATCGTCCAATCGGATAATACTTCGCTAAGATGATTTTTAATACCTCCATTCTCCGTATTAGAAGACTCCGAGTCTTCTATTACGTTCCAACAGACAAAATTTTCCATCGAGTCTTCCAATACATCTCATTCTTTTCAATGAGAGTGTAGATGTGGATGAAGAGAAGATACACACAGCCAACACTCCACACACTTCAAACCTCTTCAACTTCATCCCACAACTTTCTCGCATCTTACATTGCTCCTTCAGATATGTACCAGCGATCGTATATTTTCTATTCAAAAAAGAAAGAGACATGCTAACTGTAGCCACATTTTTTGATTACCTTTCGTGAGTCACTCTTGGTTGTGTGGATGTGGGTGTGACACGACACTGAAGGGATCCGCATATACCCACACCATATGGCTGATTCCAAATGCGATGAATTTCATTTGACTACGATCCATCGTATTCCCTTAAATAAATTATAGAAAAACTTCTCAAAATCGAAAACCTACACGATCCGATGGATGTTCCTCTTCAACTCAGACATTTCTTTCAAGTGCTCAATTTTTTTGGCCAATCAGTGACGCACCAAATATCGAATTTGTAGTGTTTGAATTGACAAAGAGCACAGGTTTCTTCTCGTTGGAGAACACCGAAGTTCATCGTAATATTTGTAGTTTTAGAAAACGAACGAAAGATTTAACTAGTTAAAATACGATTTCATTCAAAGTGAAATGACCAATATTCGTGTTCACTATGATGATTGATGAATCTCTTTCATTCGCGTTTTTCATTTTCGACTTATCATACAACTTTCTTAAACAAATATTCAGTGGTCGTGATATTAAGGATAAGAGAAAATCAGTTTCGAATGGTCGAAACCTAATTATGACCATCACATTGTGGCACAGACAAATATTCGGTTGGAATCGGAACTTATCATTTATGTTTCAGTGTCGAGCTATTCGACTTTCATCTGAATTTCGTCGTGAATTTTCTACTGCAGATGAAGTCTTCGAAATCATTGTTGTCTCAGTCAAATGACAATGAATATCTCTAAGAATCGTCTCGCTAACATTAAACTTGAGCTTCCTGGTAATCCATTCAAGTATATTGAATGGCATCGAATATGAACTTGATTTTCGCAATTGCTAACCTTCATTCGTCGTGAGTCGAAAGCACTCTTATCGAAAAGTTGAACTCAAATGAAGTAGCCGAGTGTAATTCATTTGTTCTCGATCGATCAGTAATTGATAATAGACTTTTACTCTTGGCCGATTTTTTATATTTGTTTTGTTGTTTTTCGATGATCCAATTCACTTCGAAAGCGACGATCGATCATCGATATAAAGACGTGACTCGATCTGCATGCGACAAAAATTATTTTCGTGTCGATTTTCCAGAAAGACTTGTCTTTTTGTTTTGGATATTGGAAGAAGATATCAAACTGTTCTGCTCGTTGATCAACTGAAGAAAGAATTCGCTGTCGAAGGTGTGAGTATTGTCTATTCCATCATTTACATCCACACCGCCATCAATACCAACAACCTACGTCCTCACTCAGACATCCCACGCACACTCAGGATGAACGATCTGATATAGTTATTTTATCAGAAAAATGCTCGCATTGAAAAGATATAGAGTAGATTTTGTATTTCTCTCACAATCTAGGGCCATCATTTGGACCGTTGAAAATCGTCTCTTAAACGATCTAAAACGGCTAAAAATGAGCGTATTACTCAATGAATTCTCACCGTATTTTGCTGTAATCTGTCAGCAAGCTTTGCAGTCTCGTTTTCACTAACAAGCGGCCATCGTTTCTTCTACTATTTTTATTGTTGATGACCGTTCACGGCGCTGTTCTCTTCCACCTGGAAAAGTAATCGCACAGAGATATTCACAAATATCTTTTTCATTATCGTACAGATCGAGTGTCTATTTAGATGGTTTTATTTTTAAATAATCTATATTCTTTGTTATTTTAGTTGAAATTAAAAAACAGACAACGCCATATTAGTTTTAATTATTGTAGTTTTATTTGTTTGAATAAAATGATGTATTAATAGAACTAGGAAAATGTGTATCTGCGGTTAACATATCCTCTATCATTCGATTAGGAAAAAATATCGAAATTGGTCGAATTTTACACTAATCTTTTTTTCTGTTCTTCTTTAAAATATTTTTTTTCATCATTTTATCATCGCCTTTTTAACGAATTCGATTCATTTAACCAGTAAGACAACAGAGTACATAACGTAAGTGGAAAATAGCAGTGATGCGCTTCGTTAAATGGTATTTGATGATCTAGATATTGGTGTATATAAGCCAGACGATGTATTATGAAATAGACAACTAGGCAAACAAATAATTGCACGTGTTTTTTTTTCTATACCCTTTTCTTCTTCTCAATTTAAATAAACCATTGTTCATTCGTATAAAAATCGATTCAAAAGATGATCAACAAATAAACAACAATCGTTCTCAATGAATTGGAAATGTTCTGAAATAACATTAGAAGCATGGCTACGTCTTTAAAACATTTTTACTAAGAAAAAGGTAATAGGTATAGTAATATTTTCAAGTAAATCTAATTATTCGTTGTTTAGGAGTTTTTGTAAGAATGTAGATGGTAATGAATTACATTGGCATAGTTGTGGATCAACTCTTGACGACACATTTCATATGAATCATGTGCAGTAACAGAACTAGTGCCATATATTTTTATTTAATTTTTTTATTTGAACACATTATATTTCATTCGCATATCCTTCATCGTTTTATAACAGATTATTTTCGTTATAACGTAGTCTATTATATGAATATAACTGATATTGATGATAAAGTAAATTTATTTTGATTAAATTTTTATATCTCATATTGATTTTACGTCAAGATTATAGACCTGACTTGTGAAGAGAAACTTCTTACACAGTGATTCAAGATTGACTGAATTACAACTGCCAAAATACTTGAACGTCGTCAACTTGCAGTTAAGGTAGCGTAGAAAGTTTTTAAAATAACCGAGATAAATTTGCCTTTCTTTTACGTTCGAGAAGATGTTCGTTCACTTTTTTTATCGGATTATGATCAAACACAACCAAAAGTAAATATTCATTTCAATATATCTTGCAGCGTTAAAATAGATTGTATTCTTTTGTAAAAATCATTTGATGATGGTCATGATATTTGTTTTTTCATCTTATGACGAAATTATTTTTTGTACAGCAGACCCACTTGAAAAATAAACATTTTATTGAATATACTTGTTAATTTGAACAATAATTTAAGATTAATGTAGAAACTATGAATGTTTTATTTCCACTTATTGAAATACGTGTGAGTGAATATGTGTCTAATATAATGAAATTATTTGAAAAAATCAGTGAAAATGGTTATGAATATGGATCGTATTCAATGATTTGTTTTGCTTTATTAAAGTTTAATAAAAAACATATATATGCAACATTCGAAGCTGATGAAATGGGTCATATTACTGCATTAAGTGTACAAGAACGAGCACTAACAACATCAGAAATTGTAAACAAAGACAAGGAAAAATACAATAAATCAGGTGAACCTGTTTGCCTATCACCACGGAATTTTCGACTGCCAAAACCTCATATTCAACGTGGTGTTATGGCTAGTAATGTATTAGATAAAAACTAATTGCCCGAATAAATGTTTTTGATAGACAAACAGTATCAAACTATTAAGATTGGCTATTTTAAACACGCTATTGTTTTAATCTTTCAATAGTGGTCTTGTGTATTCCGCGTCTGATCTTAATTGATTCATCTGATTAGATCAAGTTTATTTGAATATTGCCCGTCTCGTTCTTAGTTAAACTACATAGTAAATAAAACTACTATATGTTTGTTAAATTGAGTCCATAACAAATAAATAATCGATCGAATTTTCGTTGTTCTAATCAAAAATTTTTTTAGTTTTCAGACTCAAAACTTGATATTCTTACGAATGCTATTGATCAAAAACTTCCTCATCATACAAATAAAATTGCTTTATCTGAAACTTATCATGATAATAATTTGTATGCTAATTATTTTGTTCACATTAGATGTTTCAATTATGATAGATTTAAAATGATAAAATTATTAAAGAATGTTGTTATAATTATTGATGCATTTACAGATTATCAACTAAAACTAAGTTATTTACTATTTCTTTTGGGCTCATGGTCATCTACATGAAGTTATGAAGATTATGAAACGTAAGAATTACTTGACTATAAAATGTTTATTGATAATTTTCTTTCTAATGTCAAATGATATTTACTTTCAAACAAGAATCTCAATCAGTTGAATCGTTATAAGAAATTCGACAATAAGAATTTTAAACTTCATCAAATCCTTCAAAAGAAAAAAGAAGAAATACAAACAGCATTATGACATTCGATTGTAGGCCGTATTTTCGATAGTGTACAAGAAGAAATGAGTAAATATTTTGCTCCGAAACATGTTGATCCGGCCACATATTAAGAGAAGATATAATTGATTATCACATGCATCCTCTTGCAAAAGAAGATTTTGGCTAACGTTGAGGGTAAAACCATATTAATATTAGATGGCACCTATAACTATATACAAAAAGGTGCCCATAACATGCTTCAACGAAAAACCTACAGCATGCATAAAATCAAACCATTGGTAAAAACCATAATGATCGTTTCTGCTGATGAATACATAATATTAATGCTGGATCCGTAATTTGCAGACTATAAGAACAAGGATGCCGAGATAACAAAAAACATAATTTATAACAATAAAGAAAACATTCTCGATTGGTTCAAACCTGACGACATATTGGTCATAGATCGTGGTTCCCGTGACGCACTGGATGATTTATACAAGTTTGGTTATAAAATAAAGATGCCCAGTTCTCTTGGTAAAAATCAGAAACAATTCATCATAGTAGAAGCAAATCAAACTCGTTTGGTAACAAAAATCAGGTGGATGGTAGTATCAGCTAATGGAAAAATCAAACACTTGCGTCTTTTTGATAAACTTGTATTGAATACTATATTGAAAAGTATATGTGGTTATTTTGCTATAGTCTGTGTGTTAATCAATGTCTATCGACCATTGTTCATAGCTGACAGTTCTAAAGACAATGCTATAGTTGATCAAATGTTGAGATCTATAACTAAATCAAACTATATAAAAACATATGTTAATAAACTAAAAAGTAAATCTGAAAAATCCTTAACATGAATTTTATTAAATGCAAACATTTGGTCAAAGATTTTCCACGGATGACGCTCAATGAATTGAATGACTTGACCATAAACATTCTATCAACATAAACAAACTAAAAAGAATACTGTAGAACATTTGTCCAATGATAGCTCGTTTAATATATAACAGTGGCCATACAATGAAATCATTTGTTAAGGGCTTAAATACAATCTCGACATAAAAATTCTATACTATACGATATCCAGGTGCAGTGCAATTCAAAAGAATTATTTGGATCGTACTACCAATGTCGGAATGACTGTCATGTAGTAGGTTATTTTCGTATCTAAACTTACTAACCGATACAGAGAACTCTTTAGATAGTTCTGACGGCGAAGGAGATGAAAATAATGGTGATAATTCCTACATCTTATACATACTTGCTTAGACTGACAGATGATTATATAAGTATTGAGATGATCCATAAGCAGCAAGAAAAGAATTCATATGAAAAAGGCAGTTCATTATACTACAATTAGTTAACTAAACGGTCGGACACATTCCGTCTTCGGAGTCATTTTTTCTTTCGATAAATTCGATCGATATACTCGTTGTCGTTTTAATTTAAGTGTTTTGTTTGTTTGTCTTATAATCAGTAGATTGATAGTTTTCTTTCGAAAAAAAAACCATAAAACGAAATAAAAACGACAAAAACCTCCAAAAAAAATTATAAAAATAATTCGACCAATGACAGGTTAGTCTTTCCATAACAAGTGAGATACAGCTTGTTTATAACAATGACGGCTAACAAATCTGCTTATCCTTTCACCCGTATCTCATGTCATCATATATTGTGATACTTTCACTATTAAGTACTTCATACCATCATTTAAACGTAAAATAATATCAACAAAAGTGTAATTACTCGGTATTTCTGGCAGTATTTCACGATTTTGACGGTATAGTACATCTTTCTTTTTTAATTTAAAGAAGATATTTGTGTACAATGTGAAAAACTGCATCAAACCGTGTATGTGGCTTCATGACATCCGATCAATTTGTGGCACTGAAAAGATGAATCATGACTCTCTGTGAGATGTTTCTATGTGAATGCAATATTTCGATTGCTTATCGGTTGCTTTTAAAACTGAATCGAACTGGTATGAATAGAGCAAAAGCGGATTTATCTAGATACAATGTGTATCGGGATTATGGCATCCCTCTTCTGTAGTGAATAGTTGAGTTAGTTCTGTTTCATCTTTTCTAATAGTTTATTTCTAATTTGTCAAAGTGAAGTAATTGATCGAAGTGCCGAACATGATGGTAACTCAAATGTTATTCATCGATTGAACTCTCTCGGCTGATGTTCACATTACTTAACATGAACTCTTGGTGCAAGAATTAGAATTGAATCGAATCGAAAGAATTCTATAATTTGAGATGACCTTGATTGATAATCCATTTAATTAAAAAGTCCATAGATATATTCTATGGTAGATATGACATATGATTCAATCCATAAATGTAAAAATTTAAGTAAAGATACTCGAGAAAGATAAAAATCTAAACCTTGATCATTTATACCAATGTATCAATCTGTACACAACATAACCAACACCATTATGAGCTTGTACTTTTCGAACATGTACTGCGGAATAAATGTGAAAGATCGGTTGAGTTAGGAATGCACAATTAAGTCAGATAATGCCGCAGATATTTGTAACTGTCGTTGAAGTGATCAACCAAGGAAATATTAAAAACCAACAACTATTTACTGATCTTACTATGAGATATTTCACATTGATCAGCTGATTTAGTTGTTGAATTATCTCACTAGACGCTAAATCGATATACATAGAACGTACAGTGTGACAAGACGAGCCAAAAGATGGATTTGCGTATTCTTTTTTTCATACAACTATTAGTAATTTTTGCTGAGTAAACATCAGTCTCACGACCTTTAATCGTCAGTTCCATTGATAATAAGATAAGTATCCTTGACACTCGACAGAAGAGAGTTCAAACAAGGATTGAGCGCGAAAAAACTTTTGTACAGATGACACACTTCAAAATGAGAAAATAAAACAATATACATCTGATAAAATAAAGATTTCTTAGTAACGATTAAACAAAAGAATGTATATTCCATCATCTATGTGTCAGATGTTTGATTGGAACACATTTGTCTTGCATTGCACAGTCACATTGTCGAGCAAACAATGACTATAAAAAAATTATTGATATTTCTGCTTCCATGTTAAATGAACCGACAAATACTGAATGAAGACATTGGAAGTGATCCAAAGCATGAAAAAATACGAATATAATACCTCATTAGAAACTCAAATTTTCAACACTGTATCAATATGAGGAAATTCAAAATGTGTGCCCAAAATAAGTATTCTAATTTGTTGCTCAAATTTGATTTTTCTTTTAATAAAATCATTGGTTCGATTCTCTACAAGAAAATATTAAGATCTTTCATGCGAAAATGAAATGTGAAAAATTGAACAAATACTTAATACCGTCTAATGAAAAAATATGTTTTTCATTGTATTCACGAGCACTTTGAGACATGAAAAAGACGAATTAGAGACTTTGTAGCGCTTGAAAGATTTGATATTTTAGCTGTACGTACCATTGATGTAGCGACATGAAACTGTGTGATGTGCTACATCTTCGGTTTTTTAAGAATTTGGTCTTTTGAAAATAAAAACAGATCTTTTTACAGAGCGTTGTAAAGATGGGATGGATATGAACCGATACATTATACCGCCGAGTTTTGAAACTCAAAAGCTGACATCTCTTACATCAAAGACTTCACCACGCGCCTCCTTGGTACACGCATGTAATTAAAAGATTTAATTATTGATCCCAGTACTATGGACAAAGAATCATAACATATATAGTTTGATTAACTCTGTAGTAGCGAAGTTACTAATAATAAACATATACTATTGAGTCTGGTCAAACGTAACAGATGAAAAAAATAGAAAAGATTTTGTAAAATTAATAGAAGCTCAATGTTTGCTCTGAAGTACCATGTTCTATAAAAATAAAATTATGTATCACAAAAGCAACGATTCTCAGCTGAGAATATTATATCTCCTCGAAAGGAAGAGTCTCGTTTTCAATACTTGAAACAAAGATGAACACAAATTAAATTTTTATATTCGCAATGATTATTGAATATCAGTTGCAACGTACTAAATGTTTCATAATCTGATTTAGTTTGTTTAAGCAATAATTTTCTGTGGTAAAAAAATGAATCGAATTCTCAATCTTCCAGTAGATGTCTCTAGTCTACGATATAGTATTGTTTACCAGTCGATGAATCGATCTCGACCTCTCCAATGGAGTTTTACGTTCTTTGTTACTTTCATTTTGCACTTATTGTGTGTTATTTCGTCACAATATAACTTCACTTCAACAGTGAAATAGTTGTAATATCTACTTTTTTCTTGTTGATTGTTATAGTGAACGATGGCCGATGAAGCTGCTCGCCGTTCACAATATGAATATAAAGCTGTAAGTAGAATAAATTTAATCAATTAAATAAACTTTTTTCATTTATTAAATAGAATTCTAATCTTGTCTTACAAGTTGATAAATCTTTAATTGATCGACGTGGACGTAATGAAGCGACCGGTGAAGTACTTTCTCTTACAGGTCATTTAAAAGGTACTAAAATGGGTGATCGTGCTCAACGTACTCGACCAGAACGTAGTAATAAGTTCGTATTATTTCTTAATATCTTGGCTTGTTTTTTGTTTATTTAATATTTATATTTTATTTTTATAGAAAACAAAAAAAAGATGAAGATCATTCATCAAAATATGATTTCGGACGATTTAAAGGTCAAACATTACTTGGTGATTCAGCTGATGATGCATCAAGTATATTATATCGACCAAAAACTCAAGAAACTAAACAAACATATGAAGTTTTACTTGGTTTTATACAAGAAGCTATTGGTGATCAAGCACGAAGTATTCTATGTGGTGCAGCTGATGAAGTTTTAATTGTACTTAAAAATGATAAATTACGTGATAAAGATCGTAAAAATGAAATTGAAACATTATTAAGTACAAAAATTCCTGAACAACGTTTTGCATTTCTTGTTAACCTTGGAAAAAAAATTACTGATTGGTCAACAGATGATAAAACTGGAAAAGAAGGTAAATTTATAGAAGAAAAAAAAATGATTACTCAATATAAATATATATTTTTTTGTAGAAGAAGAAATTGATGAAACATATGGTGTTAATGTTGAATTTGAAGATTCAGGTAATGAAGATGAAGGTGATGATAATGAAGTACGTGAAGATGAAGAAGGTGATCTATCAGAAGGTGAAGAAGCAAAAATGGATTATACAATTCAAGAAAAAACTTTTAATAAAACGGTAAATAATTATCAATAGAACATTCATTAACCATTCAACAAAGAGAATATTAATGATTAAATGAGTGGAAACTATTTCAAACTAATAGAGAATAATTTTAAGCTCTATACTAATAGAAGTTTTGTTAACAGCCGAAATCTCCCAAACTAATGAATTGCTTTCAATCTGAGACTACGCGTATCATACAGACCCTAATGATTTATGAATACTCCAAAAAAAAGCAGCAGTGTTCAGACTTCCGAAGAAGGAAATTTCGGAAATTTTAAACACTGTGTTCTAAATTGTTTGGTAGTTTCCAAAATTATGTAATTTCTGAAATTTCGGAAATTCTGTATCTAGCGAAATTTCTGAAATTACAGAAATTTCCAATATTTCCAAAAACTTTCCATTTGCTTTGTTATGTAGTTATCGAGTTGATGGAAGCTTCGGAAATTTCTGTAATTTACTTTTTCCGAAATCTGAACATACCTCAAAAAAAGAGTTCAGGTTCATATCTTACTGCTTTCCACATATTGCATTTTTCAATACAATGCCGTGATTCCTCGCAGGAAAACTGATTTTCCAATTTCGCCTTAACACTTTGCATAATAAACAAACCTTAGTGAGAATTGTGAAAGGATCCATTCCTGTCCTGAAATAAGAACATCGAATCTACGAATATATATATATGAGCGATGTAAAAGATGAGCTTTGACTATGGCTACTACATCTTGCGATAGGTCCTACAAAAATATTTGAAACGTTCACAATAAGCTAATCTCGTTAAGACTTGGTTCTATGTAAAATTTCAAGTCGAAATTGAAAAATGCAATAGAACTCAAAAGTAATTAATCATTTGCGAGACTTTTCTGATAAGCCCGATACCAGTATCGATTCTCTTTTTTGATTAGAACTCAAGTCTAAACGTTAACCGATTCGAAGGCATAGTTTATACGTTTGATTATTTTTAGAATGCAAATGATGATTTCACTCGTCCAAGTAAAGCATTACAACCACATTCAATAGATGCATTTTGGTTACAAAGAAATTTAAGTAAAGTTTATGCTGAAGCAACTGATGCAAAATTAAAAGCACAAGAAGTTCTTGAAATTCTTAAAACAGCATCTGATGATAGAGAATTAGAAAATCAACTTGTACTTTTACTTGGTTATGGTCAATTTGATTTTATTAAAACTTTAAGAACACATCGACATATGAGTATGTATTTATTTTTTTTTTGTTTCTTTATGAATAATTCTTTTTTTGTTTTTTTAATTTTAGTTCTGTATTGTACATTACTTGCTTCATCACAAAGTGCATCGGAAAAAGCAAAAATTGAAGAAAAAATGAAAAATGATCCAGATTTAGTTTGGATTTTACAAGCTTTATCAGAAACTGATCGAAGTGATGCAGTACAGGTTAGTTTGTTTTTTTTTTGTTCTTAGAATAAAAATTCTTTTGAATCAATAGGATGATCGTGAACGTCGTGTATCATCAAAAAAAAATCGAGGTGAAGATGGAGATCAAGATGCAATGGAAACAGAAAATGGAACTACTGAAGTAAATTAAATTATAAAAAAAGAAAATTCAAAATAATAACGTTTTGTTTTTTTCTTTAGACGATTAGTAATCCACAACATGTTGTTAATTTGGAAGATCTTGTATTTGCACAAGGAAGTCATTATATGGCTAATAAAAGTTGTCGATTACCTGATGGTTCATATCGATTACAAAAGAAAGGTTATGAAGAAGTACATGTACCTGCTTTGAAACCATCAGCACTTGATCCCGGAGAGGTAAATTTCGAATAGTTTTATTGTATTTTTTTCTTAAACAAAAAAAAAAGCATTTTGCCGATAAGAATTTTAGTATAAGAGAAAAATGAATGTTGAAGAGTAGAGATGTGCAAAGCAGAATAAAAAGTTTTCATAGCCAAAGATACTTTAATCCGAGATAGAGAAAACTTTGGACTATGGGATGCAATGGTGAGAGTGTACCGTACTAAAGTTGTCTAGAGCCTATTGCATCGGTCTTACATACAGCTTTGCACTGGTCTAAATCTATACAAATAGACTAATGATAAATGCATGATAACACTATAGTGATCTTGAATTGGTTTCTATTGGGTAAAGTTTAGTCATGTTTAATAAAATTCAACTATTTTCTTGTAATAGATCTTCCTCACCCGAAAAAGTTGAAATGAATCTAAGATCACCGTTATCGTTACATCTGTATCCGAGTTTGAAGTCTCATAAAATTTATTGAAGTTAGAGGTCGTCGAATCCAAAATTTCAAACTGGAATTCGACGGGTTGCAATTGAAGTCTTCTCTCGATTTTAACACAATGTAATAAAAAATGCAAGTGCAAAACAATGAACTTCAATAGATATTAAAATCTATCACTTCAAACTTACCATCGTTTTTTCTCTCGAGAAAGGTTATACAATTTACTAATTTTAGAATCTTCCAGCTAGTATAAGATTAAGACAGAATAAGAAAAAAACTTCATGTTAATATTCTACAAAAACTTTTTTTCAAATAAATTCTAGGTTCTTTATCCAATTTCAAATTTACCTAAATATGCACAACCAGCATTTGATGGTTATAAAGTATTAAATCGTATTCAAACACGTATGGTTAAAGCAGCATTAGAATCTGATGAAAATATTTTATTATGTGCACCAACAGTAAGTCAAAAAAAATTATTCTTTTTCAAAAAAAAAACCGCTACAACTTTAATATATTTCATTGTTTTTTTTTTAAGGGTGCTGGTAAAACAAATGTTGCATTACTTTGTATTTTACGTGAAATTGGTAAACATGTTATGTCAGATGGTACAATAAATGTTGATGAATTTAAAATGATTTATATTGCACCAATGAGATCACTTGTACAAGAAGTTGTTGGAAATTTTACTAAACGTTTAAATCCATTTGGATTAAAAGTTGCAGAATTAACTGGTGATCATCAATTATCACGTGAACAAATTAATGAAACACAATTAATTGTTTGTACACCAGAAAAATGGGATATTATAACACGTAAAGGTGGTGAACGTTCTTATACACAATTAGTACGTTTAATTATACTTGATGAAGTACATTTATTACATGATGATCGTGGTCCTGTACTTGAAGCTGTTATTGCACGTACAATACGTACAATTGAAACAACACAAGATGCTGTACGTTTTGTTGGTTTAAGTGCAACATTACCTAATTATGAAGATATAGCTACATTTCTTAATGTTAAACGTGAAGGTTTATTTCATTTTGATAATAGTTATAGACCTGTACCACTTGAACAACAATATATTGGTATAACAGAAAAAAAAGCTATTAAACGTTTTCAAATTATGAATGATCTTGTTTATGATAAAGTTATGGAACATGCTGGAAAAAATCAAGTAAGAATAAATATTAGTTTTTTTCTTTTACTATTGATTATTCAATTGAAATAATTTTTTTTTTTGTTAGGTATTAATTTTTGTACATTCAAGAAAAGAAACAGGAAAAACAGCAAGAGCTATACGTGATGCTTGTTTAGAAAAAGATACAATTGGTGCATTTCTTAAAGACGGTTCAGCTTCACAAGAAATTCTTCGAACTGAAGCTGAACAAACAAAAAATTTAGAATTAAAAGATTTATTTCCATATTCATTTGCTATACATCATGCTGGTATGAATCGTGCTGATCGTACATTAGTTGAAGATCTTTTTGCTGAACGACATATACAAATACTTGTATCAACAGCTACACTTGCTTGGGGTGTTAATTTACCAGCACATACAGTTATTATTAAAGGTACACAAGTTTATAATCCAGAAAAAGGTCGTTGGACAGAATTAGGTGCACTCGATGTTATGCAAGTAAGTTTTTTTTTTATTACATTGAAATTTTTTTTAATAGTATAACAATTTTTATAGATGCTTGGTCGTGCTGGTCGTCCACAATATGATACTCGTGGTCAAGGTATTTTAATTACTAGTCATAGTGAATTACAATATTATTTATCATTAATGAATCAACAAGTAAGTTATGGTCTAAAGACTAATGACGTAGCCAGAATTTCGATAATGAGGTTTAATTGAAAAACATCTTGTATAATTAAAAAGCACAGTAACTATGAGTGTTCGCATAATATTTTTCGAATTCTATTCTTTTTGCAGTGTTCATAGTTTTTATATAGGTGCCATTTAATTTCATCATTAATTACAATAATGTTTTTTTTCTTTTATATTTTAGCTTCCAATTGAAAGTCAAATGATTTCAAAATTAGTTGATAATCTTAATGCTGAAATTGTTCTTGGTACAGTACAAAATATTCGTGAAGCAGCTGAATGGCTTAGTTATACATATTTATATGTTCGTATGATAAAAGAACCACAATTATATGGTGTATCAAATGAATCATTACTTGTTGATAAATATCTTCTTCAACGACGTTTAGATTTAATACATTCAGCTGCTATACAATTAGATAAATCTCATTTAATACGTTATGATCGTAAAACAGGTAATTTTCAAGTAACTGAACATGGTCGTATAGCAAGTCATTATTATTGTACACATGAAACAATTGCTATGTATAATCAATTATTAAAGCCAACATTAAGTGAAATTGATTTATTTCGTATATTTTCATTATCATCAGAATTTCGTCATCTAACTGTACGTGAAGAAGAAAAAATTGAATTACAAAAATTACTTGAACGTGTTCCAATACCAGTTAAAGAAAGTATTGATGAACCAAGTGCTAAAATTAATGTTCTTTTACAAGCATATATATCACAATTAAAACTTGATGGATTTGCTTTAATGGCTGATATGGTTTATATAACACAAAGTGCTGGTAGATTAATGAGAGCTATATATGAAATGGTTTTACAACGTGGATGGGCACAATTAGTTGATAAAACTTTAAGTTTATCAAAAATGATTGATAAACGAATGTAAGAAAAAAAAATCTTTTGTTTTTTTATTTAATTATTGAAGTTTGTTTTTGTTGTTTGCTAGGTGGCAAAGTATGTGTCCATTAAGACAATTTAAAAAGATACCAGAAGAAATTATTCGAAAAATTGAAAAGAAAAATTTATCTTGGGATAGATTTTATGATTTAGATGCACATGAAATTGGTAAGAATAAAAGATTAAATTTTATTAGTTAATAAAATTTTTTTTATTCTTCGATTAGGTGAATTGGTTCGTGCACCAAAAGTTGGAAAAACAATATATAAATATATTCATCATATACCAAAATTAGAATTATCTGTACATGTTTTACCAATAACACGATCAACATTAAAAATTGAATTAACTATAACACCAGATTTTCAATGGGATGATAAAATTCATGGAATGGCAGAAGTAAGTTTATTGAAAGAAAAAAAACTAAAAAGATTTAAAACATTTTTTTTTTGTTTTAGCCTTTTTGGATTTTAGTTGAAGATGTTGATTCAGAAATTTTACTTCATCATGAATATTTTCTTCTTAAAAAGTAAGTTGAAATTTTTATATTACAAATCTTAGAACATATCGAGTTATGTATAAGAGATTGTCCATCGCGGCTAGAAATCTGCCGCGATGCGGTCCTAGAAGAGACGGAACTACCGCGGCATGGTCCTAGAAGGGACGCGGCTACCGTGGCGCGGTTCTAGAAGGGTCAAGATTATCGTGACGGTTTTCGAGAAACTCTACCAAAATCTCTTCTGCCACTGGGTCAGGGATCATGTATAGAATTAGTTGTTTATCCTAAAAGTAGATATTTGCTTCCTCGGAAATACATCAAATATAGAAAACTATATGATTTTTAATTTTATTGTAGAAAATATTGTGAAGATGAACATTATGTAAAATTTTTTGTTCCTGTATTTGAAACATTACCACCACAATATTTTATTCGTGTTATATCTGATAAATGGATAGCATCAGAAACTCAAGTTGCTGTTTCATTTCGTCATTTAATATTACCAGAAAAACATCCAGCACCAACAGAACTTCTTGATTTACAACCATTACCTGTTAATGCATTAAGAAATTCAAAATATGAAGATTTATATAATTTTAAATTTTTTAATGGAATTCAAACTCAAGGTAATAAGAAAATTATTTTTTTATTTTCTTAATTATTTTTATTTTATAGTTTTTAATACATTATATAATACAGATGATAATGTATTTCTTGGCGCATCAACAGGTTCTGGAAAAACAATTTGTGCTGAATTTGCCATATTAAGATTATTTTCAAATGAAAAATTAAAAGAAAATCCCGAACCAAAATGTGTTTATGTTACACCAAAAGAAGAATTAGCTGAAATAGTACGACAAGATTGGGATCGACGTTTTGCAACAATTGGTCGAAAAGTTGTTATGCTTACTGGTGAAACAGCTACAGATCTTAAATTAATTGCTAAAGTAAATTTAATAGGAAAAAGAAAACATATTTATTTATTTATTTATTTTCTTATAGGGTCATATTATTATTTCAACACCAGAAAAATGGGATATATTATCACGTCGATGGAAACAAAGAAAAAATGTTCAAAATGTTAATTTATTTATGGTAGATGATTTACATGTTATTGGTTCAGATGATGGAGTAAGTTACTTTAAAAACTCAGTTTTCGATTGTACGCAATAAAACTTGATAATACATACATTATTAGATAGAGAAAGTTTTATTCTACTAACCTAAATATATTCCGTTTGTACAGGATTGTGCATAATCTTTTGCTAGGGGGAGTAGCGCTATGATTTCAAGTTGCATACATAATGAATTTTATAACAAATTAAAGCGCTTTGGAAACACGATATATTAGTGCTAAATAGTAAGAATTATCAAAAGCTTTCACTGTTGAACTTGCAAAATTTTCCGAAATCTTATGCTTTTTTTTTGGCATAGAAAATTAAAGTGCCAGTAATTCGAATATGGAGTAAAATATTTTTACATGGTCCGATAGAGCTTGCCAAACTCTACAAAACTTTCTATATTAAAAGTATTTTAAGTCATTTTTCTGACATAAAAAATTTTAAATATTACTTGCAACATCCTTAAAAAATGTTTTAAAACTCGGTTTTTTATATAGAAAAGAAATACTCAATAAAATTAGATTTTCTCCATTATTTTTACTGACAAAAACGTTTCGAAATATACTCATCCGATGTAGCATGAAAAATTGCGTCTAACGAGCATATTTCGAAGCGTTTTTGTCAGTGAAATCAATGAAAAAAGCTAATTTTATCGAGTATTTCTTTTCCATATAAAAAAACCGAGTTTTTAAACATTTTTAAGATGTTGCATGTTTAACACTTTTTATCCGAGAAAAATGACTTAAAAAACTTTTAATATAGAGAGTTTTGTAGAGCTCGACGAACACTATCGAACCATGTAAAAATATCAAAAGAAAATATTTTACTCCATATTTGAATTGCTCGCATTTTAATTTTCTATGCCATAAAAAAGCATAAGATCTTGGAAAACTTCGTAAGTTCAACACTGAAAGGTTTTGATAACTCTTACTATTTGGTACTAATATATCCCGTTTTCAACGCGCTTTAATTTGGTATAAAATTCATTAAATGTTCAACTTGAAATTATAGCGTTACTTCCCCTAGCAAAAGATTATGCACAATCCTGTAGATCAAAATTTTATAATTGCCTTTTAATACTTCCGAAAATTAGCTTCACTGCTTTAATATTACTATTTACTATCGAAGATGATTGAAAACTTTTGACGGAAGAAGAAACAATTGTTGAAGCCTCATGGCTTTGCCACATACAATTATTAGCTCTTGATATAGAATGCAAGTCAAAGAAATATAGCATCACCTACGATTACTGCTAAGCATTAGCAACAAATCCTATAAAACTTGGACAAAATTTTCAATAGACGAAAAATTCGTGAGAAGAAAAATTTCAGATGTGAAACACGGTGTAACTCCTATTGCTAATTACAAGAAGATTGTTTTATTCTATCAACATTATGTTTTTTTTGGTTGTATATAAATATCTATTATAGTCTGTGAGGAGAAGAGTTCAAATGTTTATCTCTATTTCCTTTTAAATTGTATTTCACAATACTATATGAAACTTGATTTTCTTTTATTCTAGCCTGTTCTTGAAGTTATTTGTTCTCGTATGCGTTATATGAGTTCACAAATTGGACGAAATATTCGTATAGTATCTATGGCTACATCTATACTTAATGCAAAAGATATTGCACAATGGCTTGGTTGTAGTACAAATGCAACATTTAATTTTCGACCAAGTGTTCGACCAGTTCAACTTGAATTACATATTCAAGTAAGTTTTTTATTTTTTTATTGTTTTAATATTTATCAAAAATAAATGAATAATATATATATATATAGGGTTTTAATATGACACATAATGCATCACGTTTAATTGCCATGGCAAAACCTGTTTATCAAGCAATAAATCGTCATTCATCAAATCATCCAGTTATTGTTTTTGTTCCATCACGTAAATTATCACGTATGACAGCAATTGATATATTAACATTTGCTGCTGCTGAACAAAAACAAGATCGATTTTTACATATATCAACAAATGAAATTGAACCATTTACAAAGGAACTTGAAGATCAAACATTAAAAGAAACTGTTCTACGTGGTGTTGCTTATTTACATGAAGGTTTAAATCATAAAGATCGTACAATTATTGAAGAATTATATACAGCTGGTGCTTTACAAGTTTGTATTGTATCACGTAGTATGTTATGGACATTAAATTTATTTTCATATTTGGTTATTATTATGGATACACAATATTATAATGGACAAGATCATACATATGATGATTATCCTATAAGTGATATTTTACAAATGATTGGTCGTGCTAATCGTCCATTAAAAGAAACTGATGCTAAAGTTGTATTAATGTGTTTATCATCAAAAAAAGATTTTTTTAAAAAATTTCTTTATGAACCATTACCTATTGAATCACATCTTGATCATTGTTTACATGATCATTTTAATGCTGAAATTGTAACAAAAACAATTGAAAATAAACAAGATGCTGTTGATTATTTAACATGGACATTAATTTATAGACGTATGACACAAAATCCAAATTATTATAATTTACAAGGTGTTTCACATCGACATTTATCTGATCATTTATCAGAATTAGTTGAAAATACATTAAATGATCTTGAACAATCAAAAGTAAGAGATAATTGTAAATAAAACAAAAATTAAAACTAATTTTATTTATTTATTTATTTAGTGTATTACAATTGAAAATGAAATGGATACATCACCACTTAATCTTGGAATGATTGCTGCTTATTATTATATTAATTATCGAACAATTGGTAGGTATTATCTTCCATAGGAAGTTGCAGATCTACGTTTTTTATGGATCTGGATCCGAACAAAATTTAAAAGGAAGTAGCGCTTATACTCCCTGCCGCAGATTTTTTTTTTCGCACAAATTTTTTTTGGTTGTGGGCAGTATGAAGATTCAAAATCACCTAACCAGACCTTGGATATTTTTAGTCTTAGCAAAAAAGAATCAATATTTTAGAGAATGGTCATTTATATAGGGAAAGTACTATGTAGAGGTTTCTGTAGTCGAAAGTTGGTTATTATATAAAATGAGTATGATATTCAGAATTACACTAGACAGTCTATTTTTCATTGTAAAATATTTTCCATGAAAATTTGACCAGGGGGGAAAATCTCATGGATAAAAGGTTGAGGGGGAGTAGGTGTCAGATTTCCATGGAAAATATTTTACAATGAAAAATAGGCTGTCTAGTGTAATTCTGAATACCATACTCATTTTACATAAAAACCAACTTTCGACTACAGAAACCTCTAAATAGTACTTTCCTATATAAATGACCGTTTTCTAAAATATTGATTTTTTTGTCTAAGACTAAAAATGTCCAAGGTCCGGTTGGGTGATTTTACATCTTCATACTACTCACAACCAAAAAATATTAAAACGAAAAGAAACCTTGCAGAGGGAGGGGGCGTATAGCCTATGAAAAAAGCGCCACTTCCTTTAGACCCGGACTCGGTCGAGTCCAAGCCCGAGATTGTTTCCATCAATACCTGACACCCTTTGAACAAGTGAAAGATCAAGGTTTCCGCTATTTATTCGCTACTCTCAGAAAAAAAACTCGGCGTGCAGTTATACCTTGTTGCTGAATTTCTCATCTGGAAAGCAGCAGGTCCACAAAAACGTGTAACTGAGTCCAACAAAAACTAAAAGATTGAACCCCAACCCATAGCTTCCTAATCTTCAATCAATATTTATTCTTATCTCTATTGTATTTTTCTTTTTTTTCGTATAGAATTATTCAGTAAATCATTAACATCAAAAACAAAAATTAAAGCATTACTTGATATTGTTGCTAATGCAGCTGAATATGAACGTATTCCAATTCGACATCATGAAGATAATATTTTAAAACAGGTATAATAATTTTTTTTTTTCTTTCCGAAAACAACAAATAAAATCTTATCGTTATTCTGTTTTTGTTTTTGTCTTCAGCTTGCTACACGTTTACCAAATAAATTAAATAATGTTAAATTTAATGATCCACATGTTAAAGCAAATCTTTTACTTCAAGCACATTTATCACGTATTCAATTATCAGCTGAACTTCAAAAAGATACTGATGAAATTTTAATAAAAGTAAAATTTTCACAAAAAAAAAAAAAAAAATTAAAATTTTTTTTATATTTTATTTTTAGGCTATTCGACTTATACAAGCATGTGTTGATGTATTAAGTTCAAATGGTTGGTTATTACCAGCATTAGCTGCTATGGAATTAGCACAAATGGTTACACAAGGCATGTGGAATAAAGATCCATATTTAAGACAATTACCACATTTTACATCAGAAATTATTCAACGATGTACAGAGAAGGTATATTTTTTTTTGTTATCTGTTATAGCTTTTTTCTTATAATTTATTTTTTTTTTAAGAAAATTGAAACTGTATTTGATTTAATGGAAATGCAAGATGAAGAACGTGTTGAATTACTTCAATTAAGTACATCAAAATTAGCTGATGTTGCTCGATTTTGTAATCGTTATCCAAATATTGAAGTATCATACGAAGTTCCTGATAAAGATGATATTACATCTGGTAGTACAGTTAATGTTAATGTATCATTAGAACGTGCTGATGAAGTATCAGGACCAGTTATATCACCATTATTTCCACAAAAACGTGAAGAAGGTTGGTGGTTAGTTATTGGAGAATTAAAAACAAATGCATTAATATCAATAAAACGTTTAACATTACAACAAAAAGCTCAAGTTGTTCTAGATTTTACTGCACCATCAGCTGGTACACATAATTATATACTTTATTTTATGTCCGATGCTTATATGGGTTGTGATCATGAATATAAATTTTCAGTTGATGTCCACAAAGGAGTTAATAATGACGCTGACATGAAATAAATCATCGTATCTTTTTTTTTCTTCTTTTGTATGTCTTTGCTGTTGTTGTTGTTATTCTGTACTTATAAAGAAATAACTTAGAAAAAAACAAGAACAAATATTTCTTTTAATCTAGCTAAAGTTCTATAAAAACAAAAAAAAAACGAAAATTTGAGTGATATTATGATTTGATGTACGTAAGAATACATGAAATATTATACAATCATTTTCTTTTTTCGTGAGATCTTTAGATAACTTGTTTTGAATGATATAAAAAATAAAACTTGTCAATATGATCCTATGACAGGTCAAAATATAAAACTCACAAACTCTTACTATTATAAATTCATGATATATATTGTCAGAAAAGTTAAAATA